>NEWO01000330.1:558357-581841 GCA_003013225.1 Phalaenopsis aphrodite | reverse complement strand
ATGTTCTTGATCATTATCCTGAATCATACACCATTAATTTGAATTTAAAATTAGTGAGTTATGATCTTCCAAAGTCAAACCCTCATCTTAATATCTCCTTATTTTTTCAATCTTCCAAACTTCATTAATTTAAGGAATTACAAATTTATCTTTAATAAGATCAAAGTGAGATTGGTTGCTACCATTTATCCCTTTCATATTTCAATCATCAAAACATATCAATTAAGATTATTTGTTGCTCATTTAGCCCTTTGGTTAAGCCTAAATATTAATTAAGCCTTAAATTCTCAAATTACCCTTTTTTACCCTAAGGCCTTAACACCCTATAATTCATTAAATTAAATTCAAATGACTTGAAAATTTTATATTACCCCACTCATGGGTCAATTAAAACATAAGAGGAGATAATGTGATTTTTCTGAATTTATTTAATTTTGTAATTATTTTTAATGCAAAAATAGGGATTTTCAATGAAAATTCAATAACTCAACCAAAACAAAACCTCTATCCTTAAGAAAATTATTGGAGGTTCATCTAAGTCAGAGGACTACTTCGACCAATTTTCATGATTTTTAGAGGTTTAATTTATTTATTATAATTATTTTTTTTGTTTTAATCATTAATTGAATATAAAATATCATTTAAGTAGAAAATTAAGTTTTATATTTTTCATAAATCTTCCTGATTCCAGGGAACTCAAAGAAATAAGTTTCATATTTTTGTGATTTATATTTTAATTATTAGATATATTTAGTGGAAAATTAAAGAAATTTCATTTTAAGCCTTTAAAAAAATATATCTTGACTTAAAAATTAGGAAAATTATTTTAATTAGTTTCAAGTGTTCAAGAAGCCAAATGTGACATTTTAATGTGTTTTTTACAATTTTTCAATTTTTATGATTTTTAATTAATTTTTAATAATTTAAATGCTCAAAAATAGCTCAAAATTGAAGTATTTATTTTAGTTCTAATTTAATTTTTCTTAGGTTCCTCTGATCATAAGGAGCTCCCAAAACCAATTTGGTGGTTTTTTTAGTTATATTTTAATTGTTATAATTATTTTAATGCCAAAAATTCCATTTCAGTTAATTAATTCATTGAGTAGTTAAATTAACTCCAATTTTCTTGAAATTTTTATAGAGAGCTTCTCTAATATTAAATTACGGTGGAGAATGATTTTTATGTCATTTAAATTTATAAATACTTCAAATTAATTTTATTTCATTTTTAGGGTTGGTGATAAATGGGATTATTTTTAATGAGTTGAACCGAGTTTATATTTTTTCTAGAGCCCTCTGACTACAGTGAACCTATCAAAATTACTTTTGTTTTTTTTATGAGTACTTTAATTTTTATAATTATTTTACCAAAGTAGGCATGATATAGTTGAAAAATAGAGATCTCGTCTAGAGATCCCTCATTACCTTGGAAAAATTAGGGAAGATCCCTCATGATATAAAGAATTAAAACCTCAAAAATCATGTCATGGTTAAATTTCTATACAAATGGAGAATTCAAATAAGGAAAACACTATTTAATTAATTAAAAATAATACATGTATCAAACAAATATGAAACTATTTCCATATTGTTCTCCTCTATTCACTGAGCAAGAGGTATTTTTATTTTATTTTTGAGATTTTTGTACACCAAGTTATGGATTTTTGAAGTTCTTGCAGTTAAATAAAAAAAAGAAAATCCTTATTTTCTACTTAAGTGACGCGGCGCCACCTCAACCTCGGCGTCTCTGAGCTTTCCACATGGCGTCTTTTGGTTTGGCGCTACTAGACACCTCAGCACTGACTCGGCCCACGGTTCATGTTCCACTCCTTTGTCTGACTCCATCACGACCATCCATCCGAGATACATGGAAACAGATGACATCTGGTCATCATCCACGAATCCCTAGCCCGAGAAACATCCAACTTCAATCCTTAATATCTCTCTTGATACTTAACAAAATTAAGTGTGATTTGTTCCTATAGACTCATCTTAACTAGGGGAACATATCCATATGATTAATCAAGCCTTAAATCGAGTCTATGAGCATGGAGAATTAAATGAAGCTCGGTTTAAGGGGAGATTTTGATACCCTTACCCAAGAGGTGTGGCCTCGATTGGGTACTTCCAAAAGCTTGCCTTGAGTCAAAAGAGCTTCTAGATGAAGCTTTGAGTTGTGGTGAATTGCCTAAGTATGAAATCGACTAAGGCCAATTTAAGGGTTCGATCAAAGTCAATTCTAGGGTGGTCTAGTGATGGGGCTTTTGTGGGGGATCTTCTTCTTGCACTCAGGCGATGGTGTGGGTGCAATTAGTTTAGATTTGGTGGATTCTAGAGGGATGTCCTATTTTGGGCTTGATTTTGAGATCCAAAATTGAGCTCAAGTAGTGGATTTTAGAACTTTAGGATGGTTTTATTGAAATTGGTGGTTCTTGAAGAAGCTCTGGGATCAATTTGGCAGAGTCTACCTAAGGAATTTCAAGCTCTCCCTCCTTGGTCGTGGCTGGCCAATGGGTGAAAAATGATGCTTAGGTGGAGGGAAGAAAGGCGCCAATGGCCAATTGGACTTGTGCACATCAGGTGGGTTCAATTTTGAGTTTTAGTTCCTTTCTCCCCCTTGGTCATGGTGTTTTCAGACAGCCAAGGTGGCTGGCCGACCAGGGTGAAGTCACCATTTGGTCAGGGGGCTCATGGCTTGGGTTTAGTGCAATCAATTGGGGTTGGTCATGTGTAAAGGTCTTAGATTAAAGAGGAATGGGGAAAGTTTCATTTGGGTCAAATTGGGTCAAAACATGGATTTGGGTTGGACTCAACCACTAAAGCTGGTTTTGGTTGAAGAGGAGAGCATTTGGCTTAGCTTAATTAGTAGGGATAAGTCACCATCCAAAGAGATTTGGCTAAAGATGGGTTAGATTATTTCATTAAAAGGGTTAAAACCTCTTTAAGGAGGCTTAAAAGTGGCTTGGTCTTTTCCCATTAATAGCTTGATGAGGTGACAAGACTAATATGGCTCACATATGGCTTAGGAATGGCTTCCCTTTGGCTTGGCTCTTTTGCATGAGAAAAAATTTTGAATTTTATGAGATATTTTGGTGGTTTTTGTGGTGAGACTTGATTTGTAATGACTTGATCATCGACTTGAGACTAAGGAAGTGATTTTAATGAAATGGATGATAAGGGGGAAAATTGTCGTGTGGGCTTGGGGTTTTTTTTCAAAGATTTAATTTGTGCTAAAATTTGGATCAATTTAATGTTGAATTTGGTGTAGGGAAATTTTATGAACAGTTTGGAAAGGATTTCAAGTGATTTAAATTAAATTAGAAGGTCAATTTGGTGGTTTTAGTCATATGGTCAAAATTGGGGGTTTTTGACTTGGGTGAAATTGAGCTTGTTATTAGCTCAAAATTGGGCTTAAAGTTTGTTTAGATTGGGATTAGGGTACTTAATTTTGATTTGAAACTGAAATTGGGAAAGATTGGGGCTAATTGGGCCAAGATTGGGGCTAATTTGGGGAAATTGGACCTTTAAGAGCAATTTAGGGCTTTTGGTCAAATTGGGTAAAACTGGTAAAATTGGGTCAAATTGATGATTAAAATTTTAAATTTGGAATATTTGGGATGATTTTGGAGTTTTTGGGAATTTTTGTAATTTTTGGGTAATGAGGGGCACTTTGGTAATTTTTTGTAATTTCGGGGATATTTTGGAAATTTGGTGAATTTTGGTTAATTTAGGTAGTAGTGAGTGATTTGAGATGAATTTTGGACAAATTTGGAAATTTTAGGTAATTTTGGGATTTTTGGCAAAAATTAGGGTTGTAGGGGTATTTTGGTAAATTGGTGATTTTAGGCTATAAATGGGCAAGTAAGTCATGAAGCCATGCCAAACCAATAGGAGCCATATGAGAACTGATAAAACAAAAATATATAGTGTTTTTAGACACATTTTTATACCTATTTTTGAGATATTACGCTTTAATGAAAGGTATTTCTGTGTTTTTCATTCAAGTACAAGTAAAAGAGTGAAAATTACTAAAATGAGTGAAAAAGAATCAAATCTGGAGCAAAAATGCAAAAATGGTGCAAAAGTGATTTGGCGCCTAAGAGTCAGATCCGGCGCTTAAGCGCAGGTAAAACAAAGAAGGTCGTGCCTAAGCGCCACAGGCCTCGCGCTTAAGCGCCAGAGGCAGGTATTTGACGGGTTAATTCATTTTGTCGAATTTTGAAGGAACATTTGAGGCACCTATTTACTAAAGAGGGTGGCTATAATGAAAATATTGTTGAAAGTCTAGTTAAAGGAGGCATCCTTTGTAAAACATATCAAATCAGGACACATTTTGAAGAGATGTCAAGACACATCTTGAAAAATTATAAAAGAAGGAAGTTGAGAGAAAAATGGGGGGAGTCCTGAAAAGTTCTTGAAATAGTTTGAGGAACTTTTGGAGAGATTTTTCAAGCACCACAAATTTACTTTTTCCTTTTTGTTTTTAGTTTTATTGTGAGAGTTAAGAGTGTTGTTAGAGAGAAGAGACTCAAAGGAACTTCAAGAGTTTGGTCGAGGATTTGAGATAAGTTTTTATTTTTTTTTTTAAACTACTTTTGGTTTTAATTGAAACTTCTTGTTGGTTTGATAGTGATTTCTACTTTTAAACTAAAGTGTGGTTTTGTTTTCTCCATGGATTTTGAGTAGTTTTCTTTACCTTTCTCCTTAACATGATAAGTAATTAAAGTGGTTGATGGACATTGTGGAGAGTATTAATCTTTCATGTTGGAAGAAGTTGTGATGATTTAATTCCATGCAATCATTTACTTCTTGATCTGGACTATCTAGATGTTAAAATTTGTTGTGAGAACATGTAAGAACCGGGCTGTTATTGTCTCAGTCAATAATTGGAAAAAATCACATGAAGTTGTATGAATGAGAATGTAATTTGTATGATTTAGCACAAATTAATAGGGAAATAATATTTGAAGGGTGTAGAGTTAGAGGACTTTAGAGTGATAGGCTAAAACCCCCAACTTGGTTTATTATTTTTGGTTATGATACGAGATGTTATCCCTCAGGTAGAGAGAATCAAGGAAACTCTAGAGTGAGAGATGATATCTTCCTTGCCTAGTCAGTCTTCAGAATTATTTAAACTTTAATTTAGCCAATGTTCTTTATAGCAGCTCTAGTAAGGATAAAGAATAATATTGCTTCTATTTGGCACAACACAATTTGAATACTTCCACAACAGAATTCCTATACTTATTACTGATTCATGATAAGGAGAAAGATATTTCATATTCAGTGTTTTTCTTTTACATAAACTCAAGTTATATTTAGAAGTTGTTTATGTTTTGTCAAAATATCAAAAATAAAAAAAAGAATTGAATTTTAATTACTGTAAAAATATCTGTAATTTAAGCAAATGTCTTTTTGAAATAGAAAATTTGTTATTAAGAAGTGCATATTGTGAACACTCCCTGTGGGTTCAATTTTTGGGGCTTAATCAAAAAGTCCTATGTTACTTGATAGCGATATATATACTTGTGTAGTATCCTAATATATATATAAACTAAAAGATAATTTCTTATCTTCTTCAGGATCAAGTTTTTGGTGCATTTGTAAAGTAGGAAAGATAAGTGAAAAATATAATTTCATACATTGTTATACTGTTGCATATAAACAGTCGGAATCAATTTTTTGGCATTGTTGTCGGAGAGATTGATTGAAAGCAAATTTCTATTTTAGAAAGTCTTATTTAAACTTTAAGAGTTATTGTAGGAATATCTTATTATAGTATGTTAGTGTGTTTTATTTTATTTTATTTTAGTGTTTGCGTAGTTCAAGTTCTGAAGGACTAGTGCCCTACAATTCTGAATTAGAGAGAAGTGTTAAGAAAATCAAAAAATGCAAAAAAATTAAAAGTTTTGAAGAATCTAAAAAAATTACCGAAATGGCAAACCAAAATGATCAAAATGCTGAAATTCATGAAGAATTTTGAACTTTACGAGATTATGTCAACCCTACGGTAGATGAACTTTATTGTAGTATTCAAAAACCTACTGTAGTGGCTAATTCATTTAAACTTAAACCTGTTATTATCCAAATGACATCAAATAATCAGTTTGGGGGATCACCAACTGAAAAACCAAATTTACATCTTGCCAATTTTTTAGAATTGTGCGCTACATTTAAATATGATGGTGTATCAGATGATGTCATAAGACTTAGGTTATTTTCTTTCTCACTGAAGGAAAAAGCTAATATATGGTTGAAATCGTTAGCACCTAGATCTATCAGAACTTGGGGTGATTTAGCACAAAACTTTCTTGCTAAATATTTTCCACCATCAAAAACTACAAAGTTAAGAAATCATATTACATCTTTTAATTTGTTTGAAGGGGAATATATTTATGAAGCATGAGAACGATTTAAAGGACTCTTAAGAAAGTTTCCACACCATGTTATACCAGATTGGTTAATAATTCAAACTTTTTATAATGGATTAGCTAGATCTCTTAGATCTATTATCGATATCATTGTTGGTGGTTCATTGATGTCAAAACCATTTCATGACACTTATGTTTTAATTGAAGATATGGCTACCAATAATTTTCAATGGCCTTCTAAGAAAGTAAATCCTAAAAATGTAGCCAATATTCATGAATCTAATGCATTTACTACGTTAGCAAATTAAGTTGCTGCAATTTCAAGGAAGTTAGACAAATTTGGAATGAATTTTTCTCAACCAATTTCTATGATTGAAGAGAATTCATTAGGCCAAATAATAGATTCCCAAGCATTATTAGAAACTGTGAATGCCATAAATAACAAGCAGAATAACTCATATTCAAATTATTATAACCCAGGTAGGAAGAACCATCCCAACTTCAATTGGAATAATATTATGGGTGGTAGTAATTTGCAATGGGGGAACAATCAAGTAAACCCATTAGGAAACTAGAACAAATAAGGAAATAATAATTATAGATCTACTTATCCTCCTAGTTTCAAAAGTAATCCACAATTTAAGGAGAAAAAGTTATCTATAGAAGTAGTGTTACAAATGGGAAATCAGTTACAAAGTCAAGGAGCTACAATTAGAAATATTGAGAATCAACTTGGAAAAATCACAAATTCATTAGGTAATAGATCCCAAGGAACACTTCCTAGTATTACTGAAACAAATTTGAAAGACTAGAATAAAGAGCAAGTAAAAGCCATTCAACTTAGAAGTGGAAGAGAGTTGGAAGGTAGGGTTCAGAAAGAAACTGAAGTAGAGAGAGAAGAAATTGAAGAATCAAAAGAAGATGCTCCAAAAGATTCTGAAAGACCTATTTCTCCATAGAAAATTGATTTGGAAAAACCACCACCTCCATTTCCTTAGAGACTTTATCAACAGAAGTTAGATAAGCAATTTTCAAAATTTCTGGAAGTTTTGAAGAAGCTTACAATTAATATTTCATTTGCTGAAGCCTTTGAACAAATGTCAAGCTATGTAAAGTTTATGAAGGATATTCTCAACAGGAAAAGGAAGTTTGAAGATAATGAGACTATTGCACCTAGAGAGGAGTGCAATACTATAATTCAAAAAAAGCTTCCTGAAAAGCTTAAAGGTCCTGGTAGCTTTACAATTTCATGTGCAATAGAAGACAGATTTTATGGGAAAGCTTTATGTGATTTAGGTGCAAGCATTAACCTTATGCCGTTATCAATATTTAAAATATTTAGATTAGGAGAAATAACCCCTACTACTGTAACCCTGCAGTTAGCAGATCATTCAATAACGTACCTTAAAGGAGTTATAGAAGATGTCCTAGAGAAAGTGGATTAATTTATCTTTCCTATTGATTTCATTATGCTAAATATGGAGAGAGGTACCTATCATTTTGGGGAGACCTTTTCTAGCCACTGGAAGAGCAATGATAGATGTGTAGAAAGGGGAATTAACTATGTGTGTCAATGATCAAACTGCTGCTTTTAACATTTCAAGATCAATGAAATATCCTACAAAAGGTAAAGATGATGAATGTTATAGAATGGATGTTATAAGATACGTGAGTGAATGTCATTTTAAAACTAATTAGAAGAAAATTTTGAAATAAAAGATTTGGAACATGAGAAAGATAAGGAATTAGATCAATGTGAAGATCTTTTTAAGGAAGATTCAAACTATGTTCGAGAAAGTTTTGAAATTTTGGACATAGTAGAAAAAAATAAATCATTTTGTCCATCAATTGAAAAACCTCCTGAATTTGAGTTGAGTTACTTCCTGATCATTTAAATTACACCTTTTTAAATGATTCCTCTACTTTACCAGTTATAATTTCTTCAAAGTTAATGATGGAAGAAGAAAAAGATTGATGAAAAGTTTAAAAAATTTTAAGAAAGCCTTTGGATGGATTATAGCTGATATTGAAGGAATCAGTCATTCAATTTGTATGCATATAATTCATATGGAAGAGAACTGCAAACCCAGGGTTGATCCTCAGAGGAGATTGAATCCTGTTATGAAATAAGTTGTAAAGAAAGAAATTTTAAAGTGCTTAGATGCTAGAATTATCTACCTTATTTTAAATAGTGCATGGGTTAATCTAATTCACTATGTTCCTAAGAAAGGAGGTGTAATTGTGACTGTGAATGAACATAATGAATTAATACCTACTAGACAAGTCACAGGGTGGTGAATATGCATTTATTATAGAAAATTAAATCTTGTCGCAAGGAAAGATTATTTTCTACTACCCCTTCTAAATAAAATGGTGGATAGACTACCTGGGCATAAATACTTTATTTTCTAGTTGGATATACTGGTTATCACCAAATTCAAATAACTCCTGAGGATCAAGAGAAAATAACTTTTAGCAGCCCTTACGGTACATATGCTTTTAGAAGAATGCCCTTTGGTTTATGTAATGCCCCTGCTTCATTTCAAAGATGTATGATGGCAATTTTTTTTGATTTAATTGAAAAAGTTATTGAAGCGTTTATGGATGATTTTTGAGTGTTTGGAACTTCATTTGACTCATGTATAGAAAATTTATCAAAAGTTCTTAAACACTGTGAAGAAATAAATTAAGTCCTTAATCAGGAAAAATGTCAATTTATGATAGCATGAGGAATTGTATTAAGACATCAAATATCAGAAAATGGTACGGAAGTAGATCCTGCTAAAATTCAAGTGATCACTAATTTACCTTATCAAAAAAAATGTAAGGGAAATTAGGAGTTTTTTAGGACATGCTAGATTCTATAGACAATATATTAAAGACTTTTCAAAAATAGCTAAGCCTTTATGCCATTTACTAGAGAAAGATGCAATTTTCAATTTTGATGAAGAGTGTCTAAAAGCTTTTGAGTTATTAAAAGAAAAATTAATCATTGCAAAAATTATACTTTAACCAGATTGGGGAAAACCTTCTGAACTGATGATTGATGCTAGTGATTATGCTATTGGAGTTGTTTTAAAACAAATATATGATAAAATTTTCAAAGTAATTTACTATGTTAGTAAAACTCTTAATGAAACCTAAATTAATTATACAACAACTGAAAATGAGTTATTAGCGGTAGTATATGCTTCTGATAAATTTAGATCATATTTAATTGGAACTCATTGTGTAGTGCATACAAATCATTTTGTTATTAAGTATTTAATTAAAAAGAAGGATGCTAAACCTAGACTTATAAGATGGATTCTTCTTTTGCAAGAATTTGATAGTAGATCAGAAGGGGATTGAAAATCAAGTTTTTGAAAATTTTTCCATGCTTGAATTAGAAAAACCACTCTATTTTAAAAATGAAATTAATGAACATTTTTAAGATGAAAAATTGTTCACTATTAATGAGTGGCATGTTTCGTGGTATGCCGACGTTGTGAACTTTATTGTCGGTGATATTATACCCTATGGAATGATATTCTAAAGCTAAGACTTATGTATGGGATGACCCGTTTTTATATAAACAAGAAAATGATCTGATTATTAGAAGATGTGTACCATTAGAAGAAACTTATTAGATTATCCAAAAATGTCATAATTCTGATTTTAGGGGACATTTTGGTGTTGCTAAAACATCATACAAAACTTGTGATAGATGTCAAAGAGTATGCAATATTTCTAGAAGAAATTAGATGCCTCTCAATTATATGCTAGAAGTTGAAATATTTGATGTTTGGGGATTAGATTTCATGGGACCATTTATATCATCTTTTAGAAATTTATATATTCTGTTAGCAGTGGACTATGTAACCAAATGGATAAAAGTTGTTGCTTTACCTCGATGTGATACTCAAAGTTTTGCAAAATTTTTAAAAACAAACATATTTTTTAGATTTGGAATGCTGAGAGTTATCACAATTGATGGGAGAAGTCATTTCAGAAATTCCATAATGGAGAAATTGTTAAAGAAACATCATATAAACCATAGAATTGCTACTGCTTATCATCCTCATACAAGTGGTTTGGCTGAATTATCCAATCGGGAAATTAAAAGAATTATGGAAAAATCTGTGAATTCAACAAAAATGGATTGGTCAGTCAAACTTGACTATGCTTTGTGGGCTTATAGGACTACATACAGAACTCCTATAGGAATGTCCCCATATAGGCTAATATTTGGGAAAGCTTCTCATTTATCAATTGAACTTGAGCATAAAGCATATTGGGCAATTAAAGAGCTCAATTATAATTTGAAAGATGCTAGTAAGAAATATTATTACAATTAAATGAGCTTGAAGAGATAAGGAATGAGTCTTATGAGAGTGCTAAAATTTACAAAGAAAAGATGATGGGGCATGATCGAAGGATTCTGATGATGTGGCATGATCGAAGGATTCTTACTAAAAATTTTCAGCTAGGGCAACAAGTTTTGCTATATAATGCAAGGTTAAGATTATTTCCAGGCAAACTTAAGTCTAGGTGGATGGGCCCGTTTGTTGTGATGAAAGTTTATCCTTATGGAGCTGTGGATATCAAAGATCCTAAAACTGAGAAAGTATTTAAAGTGAATAGTCATAGACTGAAACCTTATTTTGTAGGGAATCAGCATAAATTTAATGATCTAACGATGTTGGGTCAACCAGAATAAGCACGGGTTACGTCGGGCTGACGACATAAAACCAAGCGCTTTGTGGGAGGCAACCCATAATTATCACTGTGCTTTTGTTTTCAATGTTGTTTGTGTGGGATTAAGAAAATTTGGGGTTGTATTTTTGAGATTATTATGTTTTAGTATTTATTTTAAGACTTTATTTGGTGATCTAGACAAGCTAGAATGAGTACTTGGATGTTAAGTTGACTGGTGCAAAATTAAGCACTAGCGCTAAAGCGCCAATATTCGGCGCTTAAGCGCGAATGTTATAAACCATATGTGAAATTCAATTTCTATAATTTTTAACTTTCAATTGGTTAACTTAAATGTGTCATGGAAGTTTTAAGACGTGCCTAGAAGTTAGTTGAAGGATTTAGACCTATAAATAGAAGGGTTATATTATGGAATTTCACCCAAGAATCATTTTTAGCCCTAAAAGTCTAAGAGAAAGGGAGATTTTGAAAAAATGTCTTCATGGGAGATGGATTTGAACAAAAATGAAGGGGCCATGAGGAAGAAATATATTAGTCAAAGTGCACAAGAGATGTATAATGGTTTGTTAGCTATTAGTATTGAAGGAATAGCATAAAAGATCGACAAAATTGAGACTAGGGTGGCTTTACTTGAGATAAAGGTAAATGAAATTAATGCACATCTAGAGCATATTAGATGGCAATTAAAAATATAATTTAGTCATACTAGTTATATAGAAGAAGCGGATAAGGTGATGTATCTTAAGCTGAAATGGATTGAAGAAGATTGTATTAGAGCTCGTCACCACCGTCCGTTTTATCAACTCTATATTCTAAATGCCCAAGGAGGGACTATTGAAAGACAGGAATTTGTTCCAACAAATGAAGCATGGAATTAAGTTCAATATTAGAGTTTATTTGTTAGGAGTCGATGGTTTTATGTGTTAGTGTTAAATCTTATTTTTATTGTTTATGTCTTTTATGTGTTTAATTGAGTATGTTTGTTTTTTGTTTGTATTTAGGAAACTTTTCTGATCCGAGACTCTTTGGAATGAGAATTATGTGTTGGATGTTGCTTGTAACAGCTCGTAAATGAATATGTGTTTGTTTGTGGGAAAATTTGTGTTATTTTAGCCTTGAATTGAATAGGTTATATGGGAGAATTTTGAGAGAGACGAGAGTTAAAGGAGAGGAAAATAGTCATTTAAGCATTGTAAGACCATTTAGGGGTGGTATACTTAGGCTAATAGTGCATTTTACTTAAGTTCAAAATAGCAAAAATCGTGCATTCGCACCTAAGCGCCCCATTCTCATGCTCAAGTGGGATGTAACCTGAAGGGTAGGTGACTAAGAGCCACTTATTCGCGCTTAAGCTCCGGTTCATGAAAACCAGTTCACAAATGGTTAAAGGTGAATTCAGGATTTTGAAATTAAGTCAAACCTTTTCATGGAGATTTCTTGGTGGATTTGAGCTAAATTTGCTAGATTTGGATTTCTTAAGGTGAGAGCTTCACTTCTATGTAAAAAATTTGGATTTTCACCATGTATTTTGAGTACATTTGGAAAACCCCAAAAATAATTATTCATGTTGAAAAGTGAAGAAAAATCAATAGAAGTTGCATAGAAAGTGTAGTTTATGCTTATAGGAGTTAACTTTAGTAGGTTGGACTTGATTTTTAAAGCTATATGGAGTTTTGTGAAATATTTAGAATGGCTTCAAGAATGAAGAGGAGTAAGGGAAAGACCCACTTTGATTTGAGCAAATTTCTGAGTTCACAATGCAAGAATTTGACTTTAAAATAGTAGATCATAAGGGGATTGAAAATCAATTTACTGATCTCCAAACTTCAGTTAGAAAAATCACTCTATTTTGAAAAAGAAATTAATGAACATTTTCCACATGAAAAACTGTTTTTATTAATGAGTGGTGTGTTCCGTGGTATGTTGACATTGTGAACTTTCTTGTAAGTGATATTATACCCTATGGAATGACATGCCAACATAAGAGTAAATTTATATCTGAAGCTAAGACTTATTTTTCGGATGGCCCATTTTTATATAAACAAGGAAAGGATCTGATTATTCAAAGATGTGTACCTTTAGAAGAAACTTATGAAATTGTCCAAAAATGTCATAATTCTGATTTTGGGGGCCATTTTGATTTTAATAAAATAGCATACAAAGTTTTACAATCTAGATTTTATTGGCCTACAATCTTTAAAGATGTTAATGCTTATATCAAAACTTGTGATAGATGTCAACCCGTAGGAAAAATTTTTAAGAGAAATGAGATGCTCCTCAATTTTATACTAGAAGTTGAAATATTTGATGTTTGGGGATTAGATTTCATGTGACTATTTATACAATCATTTAAAAATTTATATATACTATTAGTAGTAGATTATGTATCCAAATGGATAGAAGTTGTTGCTTTACCTCAATGTGATTCTCAAAGTGTTGCAAAATTTTTTTAAAACAAACATATTTTTTAGATTTTGGATGCTGAGAGTTATCATAACTGATGGGGGAAGTCATTTCAGAAATTTCATAATGGAGAAAATATTAAAAAAATATCATATAAACCATAGAATTGCTACTGCTTATCATCCTCAAACAAGTGGTTTGGCTGAACTATCCAATCAGAAAATTAAAAGAATTATGGAAAAATCTGTGAATCCAACAAAAATGGATTGGTCAGTCAAACTTGACTATGCTTTATGGGTTTATAGGACTGCATACATAACTCCTATAAGAATGTCCCCATATAGGCTAGTATTTGGGGAAGCTTATCATTTACTAGTTAAACTTGAGCATAAAGCATATTGGGTGATTAAAGAGTTCAATTATAATTTGAAAGATACTGGTAAGAAAGATTATTACAATTAAATGAGCTTGAAGAGATAAGGAATGAGTCTTATGAGAGTGCTAAGATTTACAAAGAAAAGATGATGTGGCATGATCGAAGGATTCTTACTAAAAATTATCAGCCAGGAGAACAAGTTTTGCTATATAATGCAAGGTTAATATTATTTCCAGGAAAACTTAAGTCCAGGTGGATGGGCCCATTTGTTGCGATGAAAGTTTATCCTTATGGAGCTGTGGATATCAAAGATCCTAAAACTGAGAAAGTATTTAAAGTGAATGGTCATAGAGTGAAACCTTATTTTATAGGGGATTAGTGTAAATTTAATGATCGAATGATGTTGGGTCAACCAGAATAAGCACTGGTTACATCGGGCTGATGAGGTAAAACCAAGCGCTTTGTGGGAGACAGCTTATAGCTATCAGTGTGCTTTTATTTTCAATGTTATTTGTGTGTGATTAAGAAAATTTGGGGTAGTATTTTTGAGACTATTATGTTTTAGTATTAATTTTAAGACTTTATTTAGTGATCTAGACATGTTAGAATGAGTATTTGGATGTTAAGTTGACTTGTGCATAATTAAACACTGACGCTTAAGCGCTAATATTTGGCGGTTAAGCGCGGATGTTAAAAACCATGTGCAAAATTCAATTTCTAGAATTTTTAAATGCCAATTGGTTAACTTAGACGTGTCATGGTAGTTTTGGAACGTGCCTAGAAGTTATTTGAAGGATTTAGGCCTATTAATAGAAGGATTTTGTTATGGAATTTCACCCAGAATCATGTTTAGCTCTAAAAGTCTAAGAGAAAGAGAGATTTTGAGAAAATGTCTTCATGCGAGATGGATTTGAAGAAAAAGGAAGAGGTCATGGGGAAGAAATTCATTATTCAAAGTGCACAAGAGATGTGTAATGGTTTCTTAGTTGTTAGTATTGAAGGAATAACATAAAAGATCAACAACATTAAGACTAGGGTAGCTTTACTTGAGACAAAGGTAAATGAAGTTAATGCACATCTAGATCATATTAGATGGCAATTTTTCCAAAGGCAATTTTTCATATTTAACTGTTGGAAGGGGACTCTGGAAAATTATAAATGAGAGGAGAGTCAATTTTTCCACTTCAAAGTTATGTGCACCATCGAAGGTGTGGCACTACTTTATTTCAGATTGTCTATTGTCGACGAATCATCTTACTGAAGTTATTAGGGAGAGAGCAACTTTGAATTGTTGTATTCATGAAGGAAAGCTTACCAATGTTGGAGCTTTGATTTATCAGACTATCATCAATTCTGCCACTACCGCTATTACTGCAGTTCTGGGATTTGCTTCCTTGATCTTTTCTTTGTGTGAGCAGGCTGGTGTGAGATATGATAGCTGGGAAGAAGTGTTGCTGTCTCTAAAGCCAATTACAGCTGTAAATGTGAAATTTTATTTTGAGCACTCTATTTTTTGGTTGGAGAGGAGGATTTTCAAGAAGTTATGGAATGTCGACGTCTGTTGCATCAACCTCTGCTGCTTCTACATTGAGACCATGTACCTCGCGAGAATCTACTTCTAGAGGTGAGTCTACTGAAACTCGGGATCAATTATTGCAGAGGATGTTGGATAATATTAATTATACCACAGATAAAGTTCAAAATCTAGAGCATTTTGTAAAACATATTAATGGGTTTGTTAGAACGCATAGTGATTATGAGGAGAAATTTCACTCATCTTTGGAAAGCCTCATTAGGGGTAACCAAGGAGTGGAATTTTCTTCATATCCAAGATACCCTGATTATGTGCCTATAGATGTCTGGAACAATGGTAATTCAGATGATGAGGAGAAGGACTAAGTTATGTTTATAGTTGTAATATGTGATAGACTACGTGGTGTGAACTTGAGACATTTAAATTTGTGTACTTGTTTGGACTATGTGATGTGTTGGATTTTTTTTTGTTTAATTATCATTGTGATGTTTGTGTTTTGTTAGAATTTTGTTTTAAATTTTAGGGTAGTAATTCTTATTGTGTGTTGAGTTAGTTAAAATTGAACTTATTTCTGTCTTTTGAAAAGTTGAAAATCTTGCTAGCTTTAATTTTAAACCTTAATTTCAGAAAATTGATCCCTTTTATCTTTCTTTTATCTTGTTAGTGTGTTTGTTTTTATTTTTAGACTTTGAAATCAAAGTTATTGTGTTTGTTTGTTTTTATGTCTGTACCCACTACTTAGAAGTCTAATGAATCTCCATATATTGAATTAAAATTAAAATAATAGAAAATTGATAAAAAAAATTAATTTTACTCATGTTTTTAGTTTTATAATTGTATAATTAGGGTATACAAATTCCTGTAAGCATGTTATTTTAATTTTTATTCCTGCTTATATGTATTGCTGCTAAACTGTTTAATCTTGTTAAAAATTTAAGTTTGGGGGGGAATGAAAAATATTTTCAAAACTTCAACTCAAATGTGCTATAAGTGAATTTGATTTGAAAAAAAAATGATCATGTATAAGAAGTTATATAAGGGAAGTAAAATTTGCTTATAGAAATGAGTAAGAAAATTTTGTTAAAATTTATGGTAATGAAGAAAAACTGTCAGTTAAGAATTTTTAGTGTAGGAAATTTTAAATAGAGTGTAACTATCTTTAGTAAGAAAATTGGTATTTTTAAAAAATTTAGGAATTTAAACTTTTATTTTTAATACTTAAATTTCTTTTATTAAAAATAATTTTCAAAACTATTATTATATTTATAAGTAAAATATTTATATCAAGACTTTGCTTTATCAAAGGAGAAGTGGAATTAAAAACTAATAAAAGTCTATCCAGATATAGTAATCCCTGACCTGAAAAAGAAAAAAAGAAAAAATAAATAAAAAGGAAAAGAAAAGAAAAAAAATAAGAAAGAAGAAGCTTGAGGATTAGTGTCTAATCAAAAATTGGTTCCACATTTGATCTTTTTAAAGTATAGGACTTGAGAAACTCTTAAGCTTAAGGATATAATATAGTAAGTAAAATCATTCTTAATAATTTTTTTAAGTGGAAATAATAAAATGACGAAATTCTATATTTGGAAAATATATAATATTTTTGAATTAGATACGAACTCAAATTTTCATATTTCATAATATTAAAAATTTCTAAACTTTAAGTTGGTCTCATTTACTAAATATTTTTTCTAAATTGGACAACTACATTTCTAAATCTAAATTTTAGTAACTCCTAAAGAAACTCATATATATATCATACATATTTAGTTTTTAAAGATTAAAGTGTCACTTGAGGACAAGTAACATTTTAAGTTTGGGTGATTTTGATTCACCTAAAATATAGAGTGCTTTTAGACACATTTTATACCTATTTTTGAGATATTGTGTATTAATAGAGAGTATTTGCGTGTTTTTTTTTCAAGTACAAGTAAAAGGTGAAAAATGCTAAAAGAAGTGAAAAAAGATCAAATTTGGAGCAAAAATGCAAAAATGGTGCAAAAGTGTCTTGGCGCCTAAGCACCAGAGAAGCAGAGAAGGCCCCGCCTAAGCGCCAGAGGCCTCTCACTTAAGCGTCAGAGGCAGTTATTTGATGAGTTAATTCATTTTCCTATATTTTAAAGGGACATTTGAGGCACCTATCGGCTAAAGAGGGTGGTTATGATCACTAGAAACAAAAACATGGTTAAAATCCTTGTGAAAGGAGGCATCCCTTAGAAAATACATCGAATTAAGACACATTTTGAAGAGATGCCAAGGCACCTCTTGGAAAATTATAAAAGAAGGAAGTTGAGAGAAAAATGGGGGGAGTTCTCAGAAGTTCTTGAAATAGTTCATGGAGAAACTTTTGGAGAGGATTTTCAGGCACCACAAATTTACTTTTTTCCTTTTTGTTTTTAGTTTTATTATGAGAGTTAAGAGTGTTATAAGAAAGAAGAGATTCAAAGAGTTTTGTGGAGGATTTGAGATCATTTATTATCTTTGTTTTTAAACTGCTTTTGGTTTTAATTGAAACTTCTTGTTGGTTTGACAGTGATTTCTACTTTTAAACTAAAGTGTGGTTTTGTTTTCTCCATAGATTCTGAGTAATTTTCTTTATCTTTCTCCTTAAGATGATAAGTAATTAAAGTGTTGGATGGAAGTTGTGGAAAGTATTAATCTTTAATGTTGGAAGAAGTTGTGATGATTTAAGTCCATGTACTTCATTCACTTCTTGATCTGGCCATCTAGATGTTAAAATTTGTTGTGAGAACGTGTAAGAATCAGGCCAGTGTTGTCTCAGTCAACAATTGGAAAGAATCACATGAGGTTATGTGAATGAGAATGTAATTTATATGATTTAGTGCAAATAAATAGGGAAATAATCTTTAAAGGGTGTAGAGTTAGAGTACTTTAGAGTGACAGGCTAAAGCCCCCAACTTGGTTTATTGTTTTAGGTCTGATACGAGATGTTAGCCCCTAGGTGAATCTAGAGTGAGAGCTGGTATCTTCCCTACCTAGCCGGTCTTCAGAACTATTTAAACTTTAAGTTATCCAATGTTCTTTATAACATCTCTAGTAAGGGTAAATAATAATATTGTTCCTATCTGAAACAACATAATTTGTATACTTCCACAACATAATTTCTATACTTATTACTGATTCATGATAAGGACAAAGATATTTCATATTCAGTGCTTTTCTTTTATGTAAACTCAAGTTATATTTAAAAGTTGTTTCTATTTTGTCAAAATATCAAAAATACCAAAAAGAGTTGAATTTTAATTACTGTAAAAATATCTATAGTTTAAGTAATTATCTTTTTAAAATATAAAGTTTGTTATTTGAAAGTGTATATTGTGAACACTCCCTGTGGGTTCGATATTTAAGGCTTAATCAAGAATTTCTATATTACTTGATAACGATACGTATACTTGCATAGTATCTCAATATATTTATAAATTAAAAATATAAATTCTTATTTTCTTTAGGATCAAGTTTTTTGTGTTATTGCAAAGTAGGAAAGATAAGTGCAAAATATAATTGCATAAATTGTTATACTGTTGCATATAAGCAATCGGAATCAAGGACTCATTTTGGATGTTCAAAATGCTGATCCTAACCCTCTTGGCCAAGGACTATGGGTTTAGGTCTATCCATATGAGTTTTCTAAAAGGAGTCAAGGGGTCCTACGGTTTGGGGTATGTGAGAAGGTGTGTGCAGGCAAGCCTAACCAAAATCAGACCACCCAAGGTTAGTCCTAAGGCTTGACCATCCTATGGAGACTCTCTTTGAGCTCCTCCATACTGACCCCACCTACTAAGTGCTAGAGGTCAAAACCAACATATGGAACTTTAAGTTGAGCAGAAGGAGTTTAAAATTTCTAATTTTGAGGGTTCCTTTTCTAGACCTCTAGAAATAGTCAATAGGAAAGTCTTATGGCTAGACCTTAGGCTACTAAAGAGTAAAAAAGCTAGACCTAAATAAAAAATGAGGTCAACAAGCTTCTATAATAGATCTAAGTGATCTTACTAATCAGTTGTAAAAAGTTTGAATTATTAACCAATCTAGTAAAGTATGGTATGGACATCTCCTAAGGAAATCCTTAAATCTTTCCCAAGCTTCATATATTGATTCCCCTTCGAACTGACAAAAAGATGTAATATCATTTCTGAGGTTAGCAATTTTTTAGGGTGGAAAATATTTAGCTAAAAAAAATTTTTGATAGTTCTCCCCAAGTTCTGATAGATCCAGATGTTAATGAATTTAACTAAGCTTTGGCTTTGTCCCTAAATGAAAAAGAAAAGAGTCTAAGTCGAACAAGATCATTAGACACTCCATCATATTTAAAAATAGCACATATTTCAAGAAAACTAGCAAGATGTAAGTTAGGATCTTCAGTAGGTGTTCCTCCAAACTGATTATTTTGTACCATTCGGACAATAGCAAGTTAAAGCTCAAATGAATTAGCAGCAACATCAAGATTTTAAATAATCAAGTGAAGTTCATCTGCTGCAGGATTAGCATAATCTTTTAAAGGTCTTTATTGATTTTTATTTATTTGATTATTTAATATATTTGTCATTTTGTTCAAATTTCTAATTTCTTTTTGTTGTTTTCAAACTTTTCTAATAGTACGTTCTAAATCTGAATCGTAAGGTACTAAACATTCAGATCCAATACTACGCATAAACAAATATAATGAGCAAAAAAATTATTAGGAGTACTCTTAAATTTCAAAAAAGTATTTTTTCAATGATTTTTTTATTCTTTTAAATATTTTTTTTATTTTATTTACTTTATCGCTAAATTTCCTTATTTACCAAATCTATTTAATTTACTGTTACATTCCATAGCAACGATGTCAAAAACTTGATCCCGAAATTATATATGTGTAAAATTAATAAAGTTGACTCTACTTTGCAGCGACACCAAAAACTTGATTCATTATTTATGAATAAGAAATTGAAACAATTTATGTTGGGATTCTACGCAAGTATACGTATCGTTATCAAGTAATACATGACTTTTTATTTTAGCACCAAATATTGATCCCACGAGGAACGTGTAAATTCGTAATGGAAATTTAAATCAGGAAATTCACAATAATAAAGAAAATCTATTATAATAATTTCAAATGTTTAGGATGCTATCAGAACTAAATTACCAATTACAAGCAAAACTGTAAAGCAAAGCTAAGCAATAACTACCAAACTATATTTTTGTTATGAAGTTATCAAATATGAGAAAGCATCTTTTTCACTACAATTAATTTTTTGTTAAATAAGAGAGATAAATGGTTTTAATTTTTCTTGTGCCAAATATGAGCAATTTTAATTCTCTACCCTCAATCAAGTGTTATAGAGAATCATTGGCTAATTTTAGGTTTAGTCTTTAAATTTGTGATTAGGCTGGGAGGATACAGACCCTCACTCAAGAGCTCCCACTTCCCTTTCTCCGAATGCTAACTCTTGCTTTAGTTCAAAAATACTAACACCAAATTGGGGATTTTAGTTTATCACCCTAGAATCTCCAATTCTTCGCCTAGAAATATATATATTTTCCTATTTATTTGCACTCAATTTCTTGAATGAAACACTCCTTCATGGAATAAAATGTGATTCTCACTTTGTTGTGAAACTCATACTCCATTTCTCGGATAGAATGTTTCACAACAGATGTTAACATTTCAATTGGCAAAATCAAAAAGTAAATTAAGAACAGAGTGAAAAAATCAACACAATTTATTTTATATTTTAAAATTGGCACATCCAAATTACCTCTTCATTTTCACCATATCTCAGAGTAGGGAGAAAGACAAAGAAAACTACTCAAACCTCATGAGAAAGATACAACAAAATAAAAATTTCATAAATAAAAGAAAGTTTATACAATAATAGTAAACAAACACCACTTATCTTTACTTCTTCATAAAGCAAATCCCTTATAGCTCCTCTTGGACTCTTTCTCTCCTTACAAGACTCTTAATTCTCTCTTCAAAGATGTGAGGTAGAAAGAATCTCTCACTTCTCTCCCTCTCCAAGAACTCTTAGGAGAAATCACACTTAGACTCACCACTCTACACAATACACACAATGAAACACTAAAGAAAACTCAATGACACACTAGTCGACTCCTTTTTCTGATCAATTTCCACTCTAAATAGGGCATAATGTTCGTTTTCCTAGAGGTGTATCAAATAACTCTTCAAAAAACATCTAAATTTGTCGAGTCTTTTAGAATTTTACCCTACATCGACTTCAGAGCTGTCGGCACCCACGATGGCGTCGTCGGTGCTAGTGTCCTATAATTAATTTGTGCTCTCTATCAAATGGCACCGTCGGCGCCCAGTCTACCATCATTGGCATCCCCACTGTTATGGACTCCTTCCTTCATACTAGCACCTTTGGCATCCATGCTTGAATCGTTGGCATCCATGCTAGTGTCGTCTGCATCCATGCTAGTGTCGTCGACATCCATGCTGGCGTCGTCGATGCTGAGTATTTCTCTCTAAAATGCCATTTTTATTCCAAATTCCATCTTTTTTGCTTTTTTTTTTGTCAAAGTGCTAAAAATCATCAACCTACAATAAAACAAAAAAAATACCTTCCTTTAAAGTACAATATCACTAAAAGTGAGCATAAATTATATTTATAAAAATGTATATATTTTTTGTGTATCAAATGAGAATAATTTAAAGATTACTTTTTAGCTTTTAAAAATTGTGATGAAATTTTCACCGATTCTTTATTGACTTTACAAATTGGCCACTTGTGAGTTTAAAATCTACTGAGAAACATAAAGACCTGAAAGGGCTATGATTTCACCCAGCTAGTGAGTGTCACACTTCATTCTGGGTAGAGCTGTTGTGATCACCAAAGGAGGAGTGCAAATAGATAGGGAGATAAGTTTTTATGGGAGTAAAATTGATGTTTCTAGGGTGACACACTACATTTTTTTCAAATCTGGTTTAGAGTTTAGATCATAAAGGTCCCTAGTAGGTTCTTTAGCGAGGCATAGTGGGTATTTTGGAGGAGAGAGACTAGAATCAACTCAGGTTCTTTGTTATTAATTTGTGCATTTTACTTAAGTTCATGAAAAACTCTAAATTAGACAATGCTCTTTGTTATTATCAGGAGGGGGTAACAAATATGAATGCTCCTATTTGTCATAATACATCATCATATTTTTCGCATTCAAATTTTACATAGATTATTATCTCATTGTAAAGAGAAAAGATCTTTACATATTATTCAAACTCATTAGAATTACTTTTATTAAACTGTTAAATATAGTTGATTTCAGCTGCTTTAATTTAGTCTTAACAATTATTATCATTTCTTTTTTATTTAAATCTACAGTGTAAATAGAATTTGCTTTTGAGTTTAATAAGCCAATTTAAATATTTTAACTATCCTTGTAGAATCGATACTGGGGTTTTTAAGGGAAATCCTGTATTACTTAAATTGATACGTATACTTGCATAGTACCTTGAGGTGCCCCTAGTGTGTGTTATTTTTCTCCGTATTTTATGTCAATTTAAATCCTCAGTAACAGTGCCAAAAACTTGACCCACCCTGAAATTACATAGTAATTTAGCTTTCAAAATATGATAAAAAACTTGACGTAATTTATATTTAGCGTTAAAATCAAAATTTTATAAAATATATAAAATAGTTCACACACCAGTGGTTCTACGCAAGTGTACATATCACTTCAAGTAATATAGGAATTTCCTTAAAAACCCCAGTATCGATCCTATAGAGAAGCGCAATAAGAAATCCCTTAGGCTAATTCTAGTCTACTACTATCAAGTCATAGTTTGGAAGACAAAAATTCTTATGATAATAACATAAATCAAAATATTCAAACTATAAAAGTTAAAGTAAGAAAAACAAGTTAAAATGGGTTTAATGAGTGTTAACAGAAATGCAACTGAAAGAACTAAGCTTACTAAACAAATTTCTAAACATCAAAGTTAAATTTACTAAGACTAAACAAAGTTTTGTGATGAAGAGTTCAAATTTAAGAAAACATCCTTCCTCTATACAATGAGTATATGGATTGTGAAGAAAGTAAAATCATTTGAATATATATATTTAAAAATTGTTTTGTTCCAAATAGGA
>NEWO01000330.1:534499-558166 GCA_003013225.1 Phalaenopsis aphrodite | reverse complement strand
CTTATCTTTACCCTCTTTTGAGTGCATAAAGAACATTGACTAATCTATTGTTTGGTTCTTAATTCTGTGGTTAGGTTGGGAGGATATTGGCTGCCACTCCAGAGCTCTCATTACTCCCTCACCTCAGGGCTAATAATCTCTCATCAGTTTCCAATCAACTAGACCAAATTGAAGATTTTAATCTGTCACCTTAAAATCTCCAATTCTACTTCCAACAAAGTATATTTCTCTATTTATTTGCACTCAAACCCTTGGATGAAATACTCTCCCATGAAATCAAATGTGATTCTCCTCATATTGTAGAAATCATAGCCATTTTAGAACATATGTTTCTCAATACATTTTAAAATTTCAATTGGCCAGATCAAAAAATAAATGAAGATTGAAGTTCAAATCATCACAAATTATTGACATTTAAAACCATATAAAACAAATCAATTCTTCACAAAACAATATCTCAAACTAAGAAAAAGGATAACGAACACTACTCATAATTCATGAGGAGGATATGACAAAACACGGATTTCATATATAAAAACACGTTTATAGTAAAAAAGAAATAAAAGACACAACGTATCTCACAATCTTTCCCAAGAAAATCCTTAGAAATTTTCTTCAAGCCTTTCTCTCTTTATAAGCACTCTCAATTCTCTCTTAGAAGTGTAATGAACAAGAAATCTCTCACCTTCCCTCTCCTCTTAAAATCCTTGAAGAAAATCTATAAGCCCTTGCTTCTCTCTCTCATTCCACACACACACACACACATGCCACCCAACCTCCTCTTCAAGCCTTAGACTTCTCTCTCTTTTATAAAAGGCAGCCTCCCTCCAAAAAGATTTCAAAATTTCCTCAAAAATTTTATCCAAAAGTCAACTCTTTTGAATTCAATAGAGATGTTCATTGATCCAAGAGACATATCCCTTCATAAAAGAACCTTCCAAAGTGTTTAGATGCATTGAATTAATCCAAGGGGTTTTTAGAACAAGTGTCCCTTTGAAAATTTGCTCAAAATTCATCTTGAACCCCCTTAATCCTCAAAAAGTTATCTCTAGAGCATCATGCTCCAGTTATCTAGATTTTAGCGCATCATGCCCCGGTTTGGCGCATCATGTGCCACTCTGCTGCACCTCCACCATTTTGCTTCGTTTGGCTCTGTTTTGCCCGTTTCAGTTGCGTTTCACTCCTAACAGATATTCCTATAAAATAGGCATGAAAACAACACTTCATTTAAAGTGTAATTTCATTCAAAAATATTTGAGAAATGTAAAGTAGATTAAGCATAGAAAAATGTATCGAAATGTGTCAAGTCAAAATTTTCTTTCTTGCTCGTTTTTACTCTAAATTGCACCATTTTTGCTTCATTTTCTCCAAAAGTTCATTTCTTGTACTTTAAATCAAAATTATGTAAAATATCTTCCTTTAAAGCGTAATATCATTAAAATTCATTATTATTGAGCATAAAATATATATGAAAAATCAGGTAATTCTTAGGCGTGTCAACTCCCCCAAACTTAAAAGTTACTTGTCCTCTAGTGACGCTTTTAGTACATAAAAATATGACTTAGGATAAAGATTAATTTACAAACTTCTATACTTTAGTTTAATAAATAAAATAGTATAATTTAATAAAATTTTTTAATAGCTTAGATTTAAATTCTAAGTTTAAGAGTACTTAGTAATTAAATCTAAGATTTCTGAATCTCTAATCATTTCAAGAAGAACTTTAAATTTTCATATCATGGATACTTAGAATATCCATATAAAAAAGAACATGAAAAATTTACTAGTAAAGGTGCTAATATTCAAATACAAGTTTATAAAATGTAATGAAGCCTTTTCTTTAACTTTATTCAAGTGAACCTAATTTTTTATTAGGCATCTCCTCAAGCTTCTCCTCACATTCTTTTTTTTTCTCTTTTCTTTTTCTTATTTAGAATATTTTCAATCCTTGCTTTTTTTTTTCTTTTTCAAGTGAGGATTATTATAGCTGGATAGCCTTTAATAATTTTAAACTTCATTATCCTCTTCTTAAAGTTAAAGCTCTTTACCTTTCTTCACTTTATAAATTCATATTATTTCTATGATTTTTCATAAAGTTTCATTCTTTTCTTCTTACATGAAACTCTAATATTCTTAATAGTTCAAAATTACAATTTCCTTTACTTTAAATAGAAAAATGTAGTCTTATCCTTTCATACCAAATATCTTTAACTTTAGAATTGACCTTCGTTATTAAAAACTTTTACCTAAATTTACCATAATATTTACAACATAAATATTGTCATTTAAATTTGAACTCTAATATCCAATCTCATGTTAAATTACTTTTAAAAAATATATTTAATTGAGGACAAATAAAATTTAGTTTGCTTCATTTTTTTAAAAGAAAATTTTCTTCCCTCCAAACTTGATTTTTTAAATATTTTACACTTAAGTCCATAAAATGTAGCAGAAAGAAAATGTAAAAATTGAATCTACTAACTACTGCAACATCCTATAAAATTCATATATGTGCATGACTGCAGGAGAAAGTAAATATAGCCTAAACATGCTTGCAAAATATTAAACTAAAATGAAGTATACTAACTTTAAAATTTATTTTTCTTCCTACCCCCAAACTTGATTTTAAACATGTATAACATTCAATACAGAAAATATAAGCAGGTAGAAATATATTTCAGAAATTATATCTATCACAAACATCTACAAGTATTCATCAGGACAAAATAATATACCTAGAAAGTAAGTCTAAACTAAAACATACCCGATAAAATGGAAAAAAGGTCTAACAAGCAAAATAAGATCAGCATATGAATATATATATTTATATGTTCTCCAAATCATTATATTATTGTAACACAAATATAAACACACATGAGAAATGAGGACAATTCTTCCTTTAACTCGTTGCATTTCACTAACTAACTTCCAATTTCTAAAGGAATCACTACAAAGATATATTGTGTACTTATAAATGATTTTATAGATTCTAATTCCAAATATAAGATTATCCCTGACATATTGGTTCTCGAGCACCAACACCAGACATCTTTATATTCCTTAATTAAGAACCTCTAGCAGTTATAAGGATAGTGTAAATTCATCCACATGTTACTCATCAAATATGTTAGCTACTCCTATCAAATAAAAATAAAGAAAAAAGAAGTAACAAAATTGAGATGGAATTGTCACAGTTAAAATTCATAATGCCTCTTATAAAACTCAAGTTCGGGTGATACCCAAATTGTAGTGGACTAGTCAATCCAACTACTGCAAGAGAATATGTAAATCTACCATAATAAGAAGTTAAGGAATTGATACACCACAAATATATGCATATTTAGACCTATATTTTATACTCATTTTTTATGATACTATTCTTTAAAGGAGGGTAATTTTCATGTTTTATTGTAGGTTGTTTATTTTTAGGACTTGAAGAAAAAACGAAGAAAAAAGGATGGAATTTGGAGGCAAAATGACATTTTTGAGAAAATACTCAGCGTCGACGGTGCCAGGATGGATGCCGACCTATAAAAGTGATGCCCAACTATCCTCAGCACCGAGGACGCCAAGAGCAGCACCAACGACGCCATTTAACAGAGAGTTCACGGGCCACTGGCGTCGATGGAACCAATTTCCTGCAAGGCCTGTTTCTAAAAGATTCGACAAATTTGGATACTTTTTGAAGAGTTTTTAGATTCACTTATTGGAAAACTGACATTAGGCTCAATTTAGAGCAAAAGTTGATCAAAAAATACCTCTCTATGCCCCCTTCGACCGCTTTCCACTCTCTTCCACGCTATTCCACATTCCCCACAGCCACTTAGAGTCCATTAGTCATTTATTTCTTTAAAGTTTTGAGGTTCTGTGGTGAGTTTAAGTGTGAATTCTTCTCTAAGAGTGTTAGAGAGGGAGAGAAGTGAGAGATTTCTTCTTCCTACATCTTCTAAGAGAGGCTTCAAGGGATTTGCTTTGAGAAAGAGTTTCAGATAAGTGTTGTTTTTTATTATTTTTGTATGAACTTTCTTTTGTATATGAAATTTTTGTTTTATTGTATCTTTCTCATTATCTGAGTAGTTTCTTTTATCTTTCTCCCAACTCTGAGATATGGTGAAATGAAGAGATAATTTAGATGTGCCAATTTTAAAATATAAAATAAATTATGATGGTTTTTCAACTCTAGTCTTAATTTACTTTTCGATCTGGCCAATTGAATTTTTGAAATATGTTGTGAAAATTTTGATCTGGGAAATGGAGAATGAGTTCTACAACAAGAGTGAGATTCACATTTAATTCCATGAAGGAGTATTTCGTTCATGGAATTAAGTGCAAATAAATAAGAAAATATATTTTGTTGGTGTAGAATTGGAGATTTTAGGGTGACAGACTAAAATTCCCATTTTGGTCTTAGTGTTTAAGAACTAATGCAAGTGTTAGCCTTCAGGGGAAGGGAAGTGAGATCTCTGGAGTGAGAGCCAGTATCCTCCTAGCCTAACCACAGATTTAAAGACTAAACCTAAGATTAGCCAATGATTTTCTATAACACCGAATCAACGCAGAGAATTAAAATTGATTTTATTTGGCACAATAAATATTTAAACCATTTATCTCATCTCATTTTACTAAAAACTCATTATAATGGGAAAGATGTTTTTTCATATTCAAAAACTTCATCACATAAAACATAGTTTAGTAGTTATTATTAAAATTTTTCATTTTAATTTAGCTAACGTCAGCGTTATTTTTGGGTTAGTTTGTGGGGAGTTGCCCGTAAGAAGCTGTCAGTCGCTGGAATCGAAATCCCATCGCCCGCTTCACAAGGACGTTGAAGTATGAAATCAAACTGACTCCATATTTTTCATAGTTTAAAAAGAAAGAGCATTGTACCTCAGCTCATGTATTTATCCTGAAGAATAAACACAAGACTTGAGGATGAGGCTCGATCAAATAAACTAAAGAAAGTTTGACATCCGTCTGGTCTGCAAAACCTTTGTATTTGCCGACAAGTTTCCATATTTAATATAAAAGATTAAATAGGGTTTATATTATGTTGGGTTCGAACTTGCTTCCTATAAGGGCAAGCCCCTATATTTAATTACATCCTAAATGACCAAAGTCATCTAAGAAGACTCTCGAAAAAAATCAAGAAAATATTATCTTCAAGGGGTTTCAAAGGGTACGACTCTTCAATTAGATCGATCGTAGAGGTGTGAAAGAGGATTGATTTGAATTTGGAACATTTTATTATAGAATCCAAAGGAGGAAGAACTAGGGGATGTCATGGATCCAAAGGAGAACCTCGCTGACTTCCTAAGCTATCCTAATGTTTGGCTTCAGTTTTGAGGAGAAAATTTTAAGTATTTCATCCTGCCAATTTTATTAGTTAGGGCTTACATAAATGTAAAACAATCACACAAATAGCCTGAAAGATGTGAGGATTTAGGTCGTGACAAATGACAACCTCGAAATCCTAAGATGAGATAGGGCATATATTGCATAGCAGGGCAATGCAAAGGCCTAAAGATAAGGTGAGGATTTATGTTGTATAAGCAAGCAACCTTGAAGTCATATGGCTTTGTTGTTTAAGTCTAAGGAAGGAAGAATGGTTTAGCTGGGGAAGACAGGTTTTGCTGTTAAAGATGGTCGTGCTGCCCTCCATGCTAGTCTCAAGCTCCTTGCCGTGACAAGTTCGAGTTCTCTAGTGTGTCAAGTTATAATGTCAAATCAAGTGGCCCTATGTTGAAGTTCTTTAAATTTTATGAGGGCATGTTAAAGTTGATTAGAGCGACACTGGTTAGGATCCTACGGTTCCATCGTTCCGGCACCACTATTTTCTATTGGATTCACTTAGTCCAAATGAACTTACTAAACTCAACTTAATGAGTTCCATAATTTCATTTAAATTGTAGGAAGCCTCGTTAGCAACCGTAGGTTACATCCTCCAAGGGATTCCTGATCATTTGATAGAGACATCTTAATTTAGTTAAAGTTGTGGTTTTGTGTGATTTTTGGAATAAATTTTGAGTTGTTTTATATTTTTATTGTTGTGGCGGTGAGTTTTATCTTGGTTGATTTTAATTTTACTTTTGGGTTATGGTTATGGTTAACATGAAAGTTTATGTTGTTTTCATACATGTAGGTAAATGCAAGCATAAACATGTAACAAAAAGGCAGAAGAAAGATGGTACAATAAACTGTAAAAGCGTACCTGACGAATCTTCTCGTTCCACCACATGAAACTTAAAAATGCATGTGAGGGCATTTATGAAGAGCAGGAAAATTAAATTTCTGATAATTTTCCTATGTCATATCTTGGCGGGTCCTTAGAAATTTAATTAAGATGTCTTTATCAAGCAAGATATATTAAGTTTAGTAGATCTCCGAGGTGTCCAACAGATCTAGAGAAAGAAGCAGGTCCATGTTACTTTCTCGCTGCCTGGTGGAAAATCCCAAGTTCTTTTAAACTTATTATGTTGCTTAATAATTCATCCTATAAATATCCTTAATTCTCAGTGAACATTGATGTCTCAATTATCTCTAAGAATAGGTTAATTATCGTTTATCAATTAATTTGACAATTATGTGAGTGAATTCCCTTGAAGGGGAAGTTAGTGTAATTTGAACACTTAGCCAAATTTTTAATCCTAATTGGGCTTAGTGGTGTTTTAAGAATGTTTGATCTAATTAATTCGTATTTCTCTAATCCTCATTTAATCAATTTTGATTTGGCCTAAGTCACCACTAAGCTCTTAAGACCTAAGTGAATGTCTTAATTAGTTTATAAAAGGTTAAGTTTTAAGTGGTCATGATTCATGATTTGGATTTTATTTGAAAATCAAAATAGGGGTATTAAATTGATTAATTATTGGCTTCAAAATTCCTACCGCTAAGTCCAGGATCATTTTGTTTTAATAAACTTCCAAATTTTAATAATTTAGAAATTTATTAACTTAATTAAGAAAGTGAGATTGGTTTCTACCAATTGCCCCCTGTGTTTCAAGCATCAAATAAACTGGTTAAGATCATAGGTTACCCATTCCCCTCTTTTACTTAAGCCTAAAAGTTAATTAAGGCTAAATTTCCAAAATTACATATTTGCCCCTAAGGCTCTAACACCTCACAATTTATCAAATTCAACTCAAATGACTTTAAAATTTTTATACTATCTCATTCATGGGTCAATTAAGACATCAAAGGAGAAAATTTGATTTTTCAGAATTTAATTTATTTTATATAATTATTTTCATGCAAAAATAGGCTTTTTCAAGGAAAATTCCTAACTTGACCGAGGAAAATTCTAATCCCTTGAACTTTTTACCGGAGGTAGACCTAGACTAGGTAAGCTTTTAGATCAAATTTCATAATTTTTTGAACTCTCTGTGATTTATTAGAATTATTTTCAGTTTTGGACTATTTAATAAAAATAAAATATTTTAGGTGGTGAAAATTAAGTTTTGTATTTTTGAAAAAATCTCTCTGAGGTTAGAGAACTTAGAGGAGCAAATTTTACATTTTTTTTTATTTTTCTTTGATTTATTGGAATTATTTTAGTGTAAAAACACATTTTTAGCACTTAAAAAATTTTTTTAAGCTTTGAAATTCAATGTCTTTATTTAAAAAGTCAGGAAACATATTTTAATTGTTCCGCAGTGATTAGAAAACAATTTAGAACATTTTCACGAGTTTTGTTATTTTTGTGATTTTTATTAATTTTTAATTATTTAAATATTTAAAATAGGCTAAAAATCAAGTTTTTATTTTAAATTTAATTTTATTTTTATAAAAAATCCTTGATCAGAGAGAACTCAAAAAACTAAGTTTCATAACTTTTTGAGTTATATTTTAATTTTTTTTTAAATCATTTAAGTGTCAAAAATGATGTTTATTTTTGAAAATCAATTTAAGTTATCAAATGAACTCAAAATATTTTGAACTTCTTATGATGAGTTCTCTGGATCATAAATCACAGTGGAGATTAAAAAGCAAGTCATTTAAATGTTTATATTTTCCAAAATTAATTGTTTTAGTGATTTAGTGTTTGTAAAATTTAAGAATATTTTAAATGAATTGACCCATGAAATTATTTCCAAAGGCTTCTCTAGTCATGGTGGACCTTCCAGAATTTTTTTAGGATTTTTTAATCAATATGCTAATTTTCATGATTATTTTAAAGAAATAATGTGCAAGATCTTGAAAAATATAGATCTTTTTATAGAAACCTTCTCTAACTTTGAAAAAAATTAGAGGATGTTTCCCCTTATAGAGGCTACAACATGCCAAAATTTCAAGCCAAGGTGATGTGTAAATATGCATGAAGAATCAAATGATTCAAAATAGTGTTTAATTAATTAATAATAAAATATACATCAAATGGACTTGAAATTTATTCCACATTATTCTGATTTGTTCACTGAGCAAGAAGGGATTTTTATTTTATTTTTGTAATTTTTCTACACAAAGTTATGAATTTTATAAATTAGGGGTATTTAAATAAATAAGAAAAAGCCCTATTTATCTATTTCAACCGTGTGTGCTGACTAGATCCTAGGTAGCTCTGAAGGCATGCGTGGCGCGCTCTGGTTGGACGTTGTCATCCAGGTAGCTGCTGACTCGGCTCGTATTTTATGTCCTAGAGCGCTGACCGGCTCGATCTCCTCCATCCATTTGATACATGCTCGATCGAACGGCTCCCTGTCATCATCCCCAATAGAATGATCCTATGACCGTCCACACTAAAACCCTAAGATCTCAGCTTAGACTAAACTAAATCACCTCGGGTTGATCTTATGAACTTGTCTAAGTGAGACGAACATATCCATATGGTAATCATGCAATTAAATTAAGCCTAATTAAATGGAGTATTGAAATACGCTCAGGATGAGGTGAGGTTTTATACCTTTGCTCTGAGAAGTGAAGCTTCGATCAGAGGGGTTTGGCACTTTCATTGGGGTCCAAGGAGGCTATGGATTGAGTTCCTGGTCTTGGTATAAGCCCTAAGTAGGAATTCGATCACGGTCGGATTTGGGTGTTGGACTAGATCTATGGTAGAGGCTCTATTGAAGGGGGATTTTATGGGTTTTTGGCTTCTTTCACTGTTGTGAAGGTGTGGGTGAAGTTAATTTGAGTTTAGTGGACTATGGAGGTGTATTGGGTTCTGTCCTGGTTTCCGGCAAGGTTTCAAGCTCAAAATTAAGCTCCGACAATGAGAATTGGTTGGGAAAAATAGTTGGAATGCACTGAGGAGATCTTAGGAAAGCTCTGTGAGAAGTTTGGAGAGGCCTCTCTAAGAAAATTTCAGCACACCTCCCATGGCCGTGGGAGGTGAGTTTTTATAAAAATGGTCATGGGGTGGCTCTCAGGGCACAAGTTTGGGTGCATTGTGGTGCTTAGGTGGAGGGCAGAGGAGCTCTTCAATTTGATTTGGATGAGCTGGCCTCTAGGTTTGATTTGGGTGAGGTGCCATGGGGGTGGCTCTCGGTTTTGAGCTTTTCCGGCCACTAGGCTGGCCGGCCGGCCGGCCAGGGGGAGGTGGCTAGGAGCTCAGGGAACCCAGAGGAATCCATCACAACAATTTAATGCAAATGTGCTTTGATTTGGTAAAGATATCATAAGCATTTGCATTTTTTGGAAATAATATCCCTTAATATTGGGGACCTTTGGTCCATGGCTTGATTTATGTGGTTTCATGGGGTTTGGACTTATCACTATGTTCAACTAATGGCTGGCGTGGAGTTAATTTGGTGACTCTAGGGTGGTTAGATCACATTTAGTGTATGGGTCCAAGTGGGTGCAAATGACCAAAACTTGGGTTTGGGCTATGTTATCCATGTCAATTTGCCCAAATAAATATTTCATTTGGTGTAGATGATCATAAGAAACAACTTTGATGAAGAATGGAAGTGGTTTTGAGCTCAATTGAAGAATTTTGAACCTCGATCAATTTGGTTATGTTGGGCTAGGCTTGGGTCTAGCTTGGGTTAGCCTTGGGCTAAGTCCAAATTGATTATTATACATGGTCAATAGGTACCTCATTAAGAGTTTCCAACATGAATTGGATGCCAATTTGGAGGTTAAGGTAATCAATTGGGTGAAATTTGGGGACTTAGCCAATTTTGGGCTAAATTTGGGAATTTTGGATTTATGCCAAAATAAAATGGATTTGAGACTTCACCAAGGCCAATTGATGATTTATTTTGATGTATAGGAATGTTATCAAGATTTTTCAACATTAATTGGGGCCAATTGACTAGGCTATAGGTTCAATTTGGTGACATTAGGTCTTATGTTCAAAATTGGGGCTTTGACCTAACTCAAAATTAGGCTCAAATCATGAACCAATTAAGCCTAGATTTGATTTAATTTGGTCATATCAAAAGTGAATTTGAGTTTAGAATTGGAATTGGGGTCAATTGAGATCAAATTGATGGACATTTGAGTTGAGTTTGGGGAATTTGGGCCCTTAAAGGTAAATTTGGGGGTTTTTGTGAAAGGTGGTCAAATTGGCTAAATTGGGTCATATGGTAGTTAAGAGAAATGAAATTAGAAATATTTAGGATTTATTGGGATTTTCTGGGAATTTTTGGAATTTTTGGCATTTTGGGTAAGGAGGAGTCTTTTGGTAGTTTGGCTAATTTTGGTGATTTTGGGCAATTTGGGTGTCTTGGTAGAGTTGATATGCCAACCACTATCAATAAGTCATGGACCAATGGAAACCCCATTTTGGGTCCTCTATGTAGTGGTCTTAGCTAAACCATAGCCTTAGGGCTAGTAGGTTTAGGGGACCATCTACATGAGTATCCCAAAAGATCAAGGGATCTAGGTTAGAAATTTGAGTTTTAGGATTTTGAGTGATTGTGAGTGTAGTGAGCGTAATGATTACCTTAGCTCCAGACCAACACCCAGAGTCAACCCTAAGGTCCAGTAGTCCTAAGCTTGACTCATCTTGAGTTTCCCCCATAGTGACCCTACCTATTAAGTGCTAGAGGTTATGACCAATATGTGGAACTTCAAGTTGAGTAGAGAAGAGTTTGGAATTTTAGTTGTGAGGGTTCCAGATCTAGTTATCTATGAATAGTTAATAGGAAAAAACTCTATGGCTAGACCCTAGGCTACTAAAGAGGAAAAACTAAACCTCAATCAAAAGTGAGGTCAACAATTAGACCCCCAATAATTGTGGTGTGCTAGGCAAGTACACCGCACGTATTGGCTTTGACCGACGAGATCAACAAAAACCAATACAAACTCCTAAGTTAACAGACTCGGAAGTACACGTAGAGTTGTGTGTGTGATTTGTTTCTGCTGGGGATTTAACAGGTGATCATTTGATTGAAATCAAGGAGTAGGGACTCTCGCTGGGGATCGGAGAGTGAATTTTGAGTTATGAAATTTCAGGTATTTATAAAGGATGGAAGTCAGTAAATAAGTGATGACCTCAAGGTGGGAATTGAAATTTAAATATCAATTAAAAAAGAGAAAGAGAGAGAAAGGGTCGGAATGCAAGGACCGACCTCGAATGTAATGAATCAGAAATGTGGACTGAGAGTTGAAATGTATATTAATTCTCAAAAGAGAGTGTCGAAATTTAGGGACCGACCTCAAATGTAATGAATCAGAAATGTAAGACTGATTCGGAAGTGAGAATTGAAATGTAAGTCAACTCTCAAAAGAGAGTGTCGGAATGTAAGGACCGACCTCAAATGCGATGAATCAGAAATGTAAGACTGATTCGAAAGTGAGAATTGAAATGTAAGTATCAATTCAAAGATGAGAGAATTGAAATTTAGGTATCAATTTGAAGATGCCAGAATTGAAATGTAGGCATCAATTCCAAGGAGAGAGTCAAAATTTAGGTATCAACCTCGAAATGTAAGAATTGAAATGTAAATATTAATTCAAAAATGAGAGATTTGAAATGTAGGTATCAATTCCAAGGAGAGAGTCAAATTTTAGGTATCGACCTCGAAGTGTGAGAATTGAAATGTAAGTATCAATTCAAAGACGAGAGAATTGAGATGTAGGTATCAATTCCAAGGAGAGAGTCAAAATTTAGATATCGACCTCGAAATGTGAGAATTGAATTGTAAGTATCAAATTTGAAGACAAGAGAATTGAAATGTAGGTATCAATTCCAAGGAGAGAGTCAAATTTCAGGTATCGACCTCGAAATGTAAGAATTGAAATGTGGGTATCAATTCAAAGACGAGAGAATTGAAATGTAGGTATCAATTCCAAGATGAGAGAATTGAAATGTAGGTATCAATTCGAAGGAGAGAGTCAAAATTTAGGTATTGACCTCAAAATGTAGGAACTAAAATGTGGGTATCAATTTGAAGATGTGAGAATTGAAATATAGGTATCAATTCAAATGAGAGAGTCGAAATTTAGGTATCGACCTTGAAATGTAAGAATTGAAATGTGGGTATCAATTTGAAGATGTGAGAATTGAAATTTACAAAGCTTATGGTGTTGAATTTGCAAAAGTGTATTGTGTGGAAAGGCTGATTTTGTAGAAGATTTGTATAGCTTTGTGAGTTTTTGCGTAGAATGCAAAATTCTACGATGATGTGAAAAGAGTTATGGTAGATAACGATGGTTGTGATGCGCGCACAAAGAGTAGGAAATTCCGAAAACGGAAGCATCCACTCAATAGGTTCATTTCATTTTCTTGTTGTTTTTATCACATCTAATTATTTAAAATGTGTTTTTAAAGTTTTAATTTTAATTGGTTAACTTTTGAAAGAAATTTGTTTTGTTATTCACTCATTTATGATTATTTTTCATTTGTGTTTTATTTATTGTTGAAGATTTGTTGTTTCGTTCTTTGTTCATTAAAATTCTGAACCATTGCATGGTTCGCAACTTTATGGTTCGCGGATTTCATCCATCACACAAAAAGGTAACTAACAAAAAGACACAATTTGAGAGAAATTTCCATTAATTTTCCCCAAAAAAGGGATTTCATAAATCAGATACAGGCTAACGCCTCAAAAGGTACATCATGTAATCCATGCTGAAATACATTGAGAATCAACTCATGATATGAATACACTGTAGACTGCATACATCAGATACATGTCATGTTGTTAAAAAAAAGAAAGTGAACCCTCTGTACCAGGTATGTTGAGCTCCTAATCAAGAAGACCTCCTAATTCATGCTCCAGGATAAGAGTTCCCTTTGCATGTACTTAAAGGTACAACCTTCTCATAGCTTGTATGGAAATAACTCCTCCAATTCTGGGTCCTGCTGGAATCCATACAGTATTTTATTATCTTACATTTTGCAGAAGGTTACAGACACCCTACAGTGTCGAACTCCTGGAATGCAGTGCTTGGCAATGTCTGCACCATTGCCCTTCAGGACAAGTACTGAACCAACTGGAAGAGAAATCTCCACAGCACCTCTGAATTTGTCAGGGCCGACTATATCGATTTCTTTTCCAAATAGAATATTGCTTTTACTCATGAATGAGTGTGCAGAAAGGCCTCACAAAATCATGATAGTCGATGTGTGGAGGAATGCAGTCACCTTTTTCATAAATGTTAATGATGCAGCTGTTGGGGATGCAAGTAGCAGGTAGAATATTCCACTTGACCATTCTCTTGATCATCCATTTTATCATTGGTGGCAATGGATCCACTTGGTTGTATCTGAGGATCCCATCCGGATTCCCTTGTCTGTCGTTCGTGAAGTTGTAGCAACAGCCGCTCTGGATGGTGATTCTTCCCTTTCCCCTCATCCATTTCTTTGGCTCAGAATATGTCCTCTCCATGAGAAGGCCCACTTGAGCTCTGTCTCTTAAATTGAAGATGCAGTTCATAATACTCTTTTCATCAGTTTCAGAGAAAACCCTGGTATACAGCTCCAAGCCCTCTAATATGTTTACAAACTTTCTCTGAACCTCTTCATAGAACTCAAATTCTCTTTTATTTACTCTCCTTATCTTGTAGTTTTCTACCATACCAGGAGTTGGCAGCTGCTGTGAGTGTTCCTTCCTTCGGGCCTCGGCGGGGATCCAAACTATTGTTGGTCGATCCGGAATATGAGATTCAGCCTCTAGTGGGATGTATGATCCTGGGCTCCATGGTGCGTATTGATCCGTCCCTAGTGGGACATATGGTTCATTTATCGCGAAGTCGGGAGTCTAAGACTCGTTAGTGCTTGAAGTGTATTCCTCTAATATACTGAAACATTGTAGATGCAGAACGTTGCAGTCCGGGCATTCTACAAATGTGTCCGTGACTGATGTCCCGACTTGTACCTCAACATTGCATGTTGGGCAACCTCTGCATAAAATATCTGGAACTGTGAGCACATCTAATTCTGTCACAAATCCTAACTCTTCATCTGTAGTGGGCCAACTGGCAAAAGTTTCTCTCAGATCTGGGTCGTAAATATGTTCCTCAGGAATGGGGGTAAGAAAATTGCTCACGTCTCTCTAGCATTTGTGTTCCTGTCACAGAAAGGCTCTCTATTTCTTTTGGCTGGCATTTCTGCGTTGCGTCCTACGGAGCAGAGTATTCGGTAATCATTCATTACGGGCGGCTATCAAGTCCCTTGCTGGAGTAGCTACCGTGGAGGGCAGACGGTTGGGCCCCTCCATCAGATCTTGTTCCGCTATCACGTTTTTACCTTTGCATGACACATTGTCTTGAGTGGTCACCCTCAATAGTGAAGGCAGTCCCTCCTTTTCTTTACTGCTGACTACGTCCATTAGAGGACCCTTGTAGTCCATATCAACCTGGTTGAAATCCACGTTGAAATCTATGACACCTCCTTGCGGTGCCATCTCTTCATTCAGTGCGAGGTTCCAGCCATCCTGGAAGGCAAAGATCAGCCTTTGTCCTGACATTTTTTGCAGACGACAGAAAACAAAATGTCAGTGGACCGAAGCTTGTCATAAAAAAGAACAAAACAAAGTATTTATTAAAGTAAATTTTAGTTTGTTTTGGTGAAGAAGATTATTCATTTTATGTGTGAGTTTCGTTTAATTTAGCAGGGTATTTAAATTGAAAAGTAGAAAAGAGAACGTGTGAAGTTCAAAAATCTTCTCAAAATTTTCATTATAATGAGGTTAATTACAAAATTTGGACTCGGTCATAGATATTTGGCCATATAGATAATCTTAAAACAATAAAAGTTCCAAAGTTTTCAAAGCAAGCAGAGGCAAGCAGAGGCAAGCGACATCAAGCAGCATCGGTTGCGTAATAGGTTTTCAGGTATCGTCCATTTATGGGTAACATGGGTCTTTCACCTTGGAAGTCCACTAACTGGTAGGCTCCTCATGTATAGACCTTCTCAATGAAAAATGGCCCCTCCCAAGTTGGCTCGAATTTTCCACCTATTTTGCGGCTTGAAAGAATAGGTCTTTTAAGCACAAGTACGAGGTCACCAACTTTGAATGTCCTTGGGTGGACCAATTTGTCATGGGCTTGTACCATCTTTGCCTGGTAAAGCTCCAAATGTCGCTTTGCTTTCAATTCTTTTCCCTCGAGACTCTCCAATTCTTCAAGTCTGAGTTTTGTGCTTTCTTCCGTTGTGAGTTGGTTGACAATGGCGATTCTGAGAGATGGTGTTTGAACTTCTAACGATAGCACGACCTCAATCCCATATATGAGCATATAGGGAGTACACAGAGTGTGAGTCCTGAAAGTTGTCCGGTAGACCCACAAGGCTTCCAATAGTTTGTTGTGCCAATCCCTTTTGTTTTCATCCAGCGTTTTCTTCAAAATCTGTACCAGTGTCTTGTTGAAAGCTTCAGCCAGACCATTTGCTCAGGGATAGTAAATTGTAGAGTATCTCTAATCTATCACATGTATTCTGACGAAATTGTTGATCTTGGTACTTTTGAAAGTTGTCTCATTGTCAGAGATTATTCTTCGCGGTACTCCAAAAAAGTAGACAATTTGGCTTTTGAAAAATTGAAGGATGTGTTGTGTCGTAACCTCACATAAAGGTACCGCCTCTACCTATTTAGATAAGTAATCTGTAGAGGCAAGCATAAACATGTGTCCTTTGGAAGATGGAGGGTATATTGGATCTATTATGTGTGTGCTCCAACACTTGAATGACCACGAGGCAACAGTTGGGTGTAGCACATTCGGAGGCTGGTCTAAAACCATCCCATGCACTTGGCATTGGTGACATCTTCTGGCTGTATCCATGCAATCGGGCATTATTGCTGGCCAATAATATCCGAGTCTTTTGATCTTCATTTTCATTTTTGGCCCTGACTGGTGAGCATCACACAATTCGGCATGTACTTCTTTGACAACATTCTGTGTCTCGGCTCTGCTCAAACACTGTAGCCACATTTGGTCGAACGATCTTCTGTAGAGAACATTTCCCACCAGGGCGTACGACATGGCCCTTCTTGTGATGTGGTGCGCCTCAGACTTGTCTTTCAGCAGCTTCCCGCATGCAAATATTCTATTAACGGCTTACGCCAATCTTCGTTGATGTCTGCAACTGTATTTATTGTTTCTTCTTTTCCAAGCTGTTGTAGAGTTTCAAAGTTATTTCGAGACTAGACTCTTCTTCCTTGCACCGTCACTTTGATGGAATCCTCTGGGAGACATGTCATTTCCTTAGCAAGTTTTTCTAGAGCATCGGCATGAGCTTTATCTCCTCAAGGAATCCAGTAAAAATTCACCACAGGAATCTACTCCAGGAGCTTCATTGTGTACTGATGGTACGCTGCTAGTCTTGGTTTCAGAATTTGGTATTGTTCGGCGACCTGTTGGATAACAAGTTGAGATTCACCATAGATGGCAATGTTTGTTATATCCATTGAGATTGCCAACTCCAATCTAGTGATTAAAGCTTCATATTCTACTTCATTGTTGGTGCACGGCTCTGTCAGGTGGTATGAGAACCTCAGCATACCTTTATCTGGTGTAATAAAGATCAAACTGATCCCTGCTTTGCCCGGTATAACTGTGTCTGATCCCTTGTCTTTCCTGGCTGACGAAGCGCCATCAAAGTATATTTCCCAGCGTTGTGCACTAGAAAATTCCATTTGTAGTATTTGCTCGTCTGGTAACTCGTCGTTGAGAGAGGACCCAGCTGATAGTGGGTGTGCAACAAGAAAGTCTGCTGGTATCTGTCCATTGATAGCATGAAGGGGAGCAAAAGTTATATCAAATTGCAATAAAATCATTGACCATCTTTCTAAACGTCCGGAGAGTGTTGGTCGGGTCATCAGATATTGCAATGGATTAACTTTCAAAATTAGGGTAATCTTATGAGAAAGCATGTAATGTCTAAGTTTTTGGGCGGTAAAAATTAATGTCAGACAATACTTCTCAATAGGTGGATACCTTATCTCCGTTGGTATTAGACGACGGCTCAAATAGTAGAGCGCATTTTCTTTACCCTCATCATTGACTTGGGCTAAGAGGGCTCCGAGAGAGTCATCTAAGGCCGCAGTATAAAGTATCAATGGTTTCCCGGGGATAGGGGCTGCCAAAAAAGGTGTCATTAAATATTGTTTAACGTCCTCAAAGGCTCGCTGGCATTTCTCTTCCCAAATAAATTTGGCGTCCTTTTTAATCAATGTCAAGAAAGGCTGACACCTACCTGAGAGATTAGAAATAAAGCGTCTCAGATATGTCAACTTCCCCTGGAAGGAACGTAGCTGTTTCAAAGTTTTAGAGGGAGGCATTTCCAAGATAGCTTTAATCTTATACGGGTCAATCTCAATTCCCTGATGATGGACAACGAATCCTAGAAATTTCTTGGAGGTAACGCCAAAGGCGCACTTTAAGGGATTTATTGTAAGGTCATATCGTCGTAACCATTCAAACATGATCCTCAAATCATACAAATGGTCTATTTTCCATTTACTTTTGATAACCAGATCATCCACGTAGCATTCTACTTGATTGTGAATGAGGTCGTCCAAAATCTTCGTCATTGCACGCTGATATGTTTCTTCGGTATTCTTTAGGCTAAACGACATCACTGTGTAGCAGAAAATTCTAATCGGTGTTCTGAAGGATGTAAGCTCTGCATCTTCCGGAGTCATCTTGATTTGGTCATACCCCGACGATCTATCCATGAAGGAGAAAATTTCATGTGTTGAAGCGATATCCACCATCATCTCTAGTATAGGTAGTGCAAACTCGTCTTTTGGACATGCCTTATTCAAATCTCTGAAGTCTACACTGACACGGATCTCCCATTTTTTTTTAAACGAGTACAATGTTAGCTAACCATGTGGGGTATTTCTCTTTATTAACAAAGTTGGCGTCTATCAAGCTTTTCACTTCGGAGATGACTTGTTGTTCAGTTTCAAGGCGCATTCTCCTAGGAGTCTATTTTACTGGGGTTATATTCTTGTTCACCCCAAGTTTATGGACTGCAACCTCTGCTAACAGTCCTGGCATTTCATTGTAGCTCCATGCAAAATAATCTTTGAATCTTGTTAATAGTTTGACCAATTATGCAGATTCTTCGTCATCAAGTAGAGAACTTATAAATGTAGGTCTGGGTCGTTCTTCAGTCCCGAGGTTAATCTCTTTTAATTCATCGACAATAGATCTAATTTCCTCCTCAAATTCTAGGGGATAATCTTCTATTGGTTGATTAGTAGAGTCATCCTCCACATCAAGGCAATCCTCTTCTGACTCACTAGTAACAACCATGCAAAATTCAGAATCATCGACTGGTCCAACTATACCAAATCTGAGACCTTCTTTTAGCATTCCATAGTTTTCAAAAAGTTAAAATTTATCTTTTGGCATTTGTTTTGGTAAGTGTCCCTGTTGAATTAACTTTTGAACACAATGTGAGAAGTAACCAAAAGGCAATTCCATTAAATCATTAGAATCAACATCCAAATTTACATGTTTTTCAAGCTCAGTAGAGGTAGAAGCACGGTAAAATTTGATCGGCTTTGAACCAACACTACGGACTTCCTTGACCTCTAAACTCTCGACCTTTTATGGAAGAATCGGAGTAAGGGTCATAGTATTCACATAGTGGTTTATCCGATCATACATTGTTTCATATTCATTTTTCTCTGTATCTTCTAGGGATATCTCGTATTGAGGTTTCTTCTGCTTTCTCATCATTATTTCATCTTCAAAATTGTCTTCATCACCAATGTTGATAGTTGTCCTAGTTCGTTCAACAATTAAATTAATATTTCCTTGTCCGCGTCCCCGACCTCGACCTCGGGTGCGTGAACTAGAAGAACCTCCACCAGCTTGTTGTAAGGGAGTGGTAGAAGGTTGTTGAAGCGGAGTTGTATGGCCTCCTTTTTGTGATTCTTCTGAATCTTCATTTTTGTTTTTCAAAATCTCAAGCGAGAAGACAATCTTCTTTGGAGGCGCGTAGCAGGCAGCATCTTCATGGATACCAAATTCATGCACTGAAAATGGTTGTAGATCTCCCTTGATGCAATTTTCTTGACCATCTTTGTGGTATTTAATGCACTCGTGTAGGGATGATGGAACCATATTGTGCTCATGAATCCATGGTCGACCCAATAGAGCGTTAAAAGAGGTCTCGGTGTCAATGATATGAAATTTAATGGTTGTTATGAGTTCTCCAACCTTCATAAGTAATGTAATTGATCCAAGGGCTCTTTCTCCCTTTTGGTTGAATCCTCTTAACATCATTTTTATCGGTCGTAAGCTCTTGAGCTTCAATATCCAAATAGTCCAATGTCCGTAGGCTCATCAAATTAAGAGATGCTCTAGGATCCACTAAAACTCTGGATAATAGAAATCTACCAATGTTGACGGAGATGTAGAGTGGACGGTTGTGGTCGACGGTACCAAGCAGCAAGTCTTCATCTGTGAAGGTTACCCTTGACTGTTCTCTCAACAAGCAAACTTCATCTGAGGATGTGCTAGCCAACTGAGCTAAGCAAATTTCTGGATCAAGCAAAGTTGTAACCAGAGATTCTCTCATCTCCTTTGACAGGATCAGAGTGTCGTAGATGCTTAGTCGAGCAGGGAACTTCCTAAGATGAGCTAGCCGTTGTAGTCCACTTTGCATGATCCTTCGATTTTATCTTGATTATGTGGTTCTTCTACTGGCAAAGGTGAGGGTATCTCTTCTCGAGTCATTATTTGTTTTCCTTTATCTGTTGGAGCTATTCTTGGTGGTAACACTTTTTTGCTCCTTAAATTAACTTCTGTGATTTCTTCTTCTTGAGATATCATTGTAAAATCTTCCGGTGTCTTTTCCTCTCCATTTAAAAGATCTAAGTTGATGGCAAGTGGTGTACCATGACGCTCGAGAGTTGGCTCTTAATTATCGGTGCTATCGTAAGCGATGTCATTGATGTCTTCTTTGGACTTGACAACGAGTTCATCAGGCTTGAGTACGATTTGAGGATCATTTTGGGGATCGAGATCACAGCTAGATCAGTCATAATCTGTTACGTTATCACTAGAAACAGTCAAAATGTAGCTGAAATCACAATCATTATATTCATAAGACTCCGGAGGGACAAAAAGATAATCATACAAAGTCAAGGGTTTGAGGATTTTCTTCCCCAAATCCGAGACAACCAGTCTAGTAGAGGCAGCCCCTATCCTACCCCTCGTGTTGTCAATCTTAGCAGTGACGCTTTTCTTCTTCTTGCTCTTTGTCCTTGATGATGACTGATTTTCTGGCAAAATCTTCATCTCGGACTCAGTATGTTGTAAACTCTGAATGGAGGCTTGTTTTGATGCAGACTGTATCTTGTTCAGTATCTTCTTGGACGATCTACTCCAGACCTCATTCCATTCTTCTCCAGTGTTTGTAGAAGCTTGTTTTGACGAATCATGTATTTGATTAAGGACTATCTTGAGTTCATCCCAAGTTGTACTCCATCCATTTGTTCTAGTATATGGATTGATCGAAGAGATTGACTCAGCTAAAACCTTGTTTATGGAACCTTTTTCAGGTTCTCTCAAATACTCCTTCAGGATTGTTATATTCTCTTCCTTGAGGTTCTTCTCGAGCCAGTCCTTAAAGATGAAACACTTGTCGATAGTGTGCCCAAGCAACCGGTGGTGTGGGCAACAATTTGGTTCATTCTTCTTATCCACGTCTTCGGGTTTCTTTGGATCAGGTAGTTTGAATTCTAGTTTCTTCATCAGGAATTTGAATATTTTAGGTATGGCTTCATCCTTGAACGAATACACAACTTTCTGTTGCACTAATAGGAATATTCTTTCAACCGCTGTTCGAAGTGATCCCTCCTGAGGCGGCCGTTGGTTGGATTGACTGCTCTGTTTCTGAGAGTACTATAACGAAGACTGGTGATACTCTTCTGCATATATCTTTGTCTGCTACTTTCCTTTGTTGAAAGTTGTGACTACTCCTGATTTCTTTTCGAACACTTTGGTCACCTTAGCCTTTTCATGTGGCTCCATGTGCTTCATTTCTTCTTAAAGACTGCTGGCTTTATTGAGTAGCTTCTCGAAGGATTTGATGGTGAGTCCCTTAAGCATGAAAGCTACTGGCCCATGAATGCTTTTGAGTAGAATCTCAATAGCTTGATGTTCCTGTAGCTGAGGTTCACATTTTATGCTAAGGTTTCTCCACCTCAAAATATAGTCTACCAAAGTTTTGCTAGACTTTTGCTTTTCCATCATAAGTTCTCCAATGGACACATGGTGTTGTGCCCCNTTGAGTAGAATCTCAATCACTTGATGTTCCTGTAGCTGAGGTTCACATTTCATGCTAAGGTTTCTCCACCTCAAAATATAGTCTGCCAAGGTTTCGCTAGGCTTTTGCTTCTCCATCATGAGCTCTCCAATAAACATATGGTGTTGTGCCTCGGCAAATCTTTTCACAAATAATTGTTCCAACTCCAAAAATGTTTTAACTAACCCTTCAGGCAATTCAGCGTACCGGTCAAAAGTAATTCCTGACAAGATGCTGACGAACTGTTGGCAGAGTAGAGCTTCGTTATTCCTCGTGTTGCCATAACTGGCTCGGAAATGTGCTATGTGTTGTCTGGGATTTTCAGTCCCATCGAATATCTTGAAGCTTGGGGTCACAAAACCCTTGGGGAAAGGGATGACATCGAACTCTTTCGGGTAAGGTCTACCCTTTAAAATTGATGCACCACCCTTAGACTGGGCTAAGGCATCTCGTACTTGTTCAACCACTTGCTTGAACTCTTTTTCTGGCATGGCACTTGATGGAGAATCTTTCTTCAGTTGTTCATCTTTGTATGCCAAAGTAGCCTCCCTTTATTCATCTGTGATGTGTATGATTTCTGGCTGATTAATCTCTAGAGAAGCTAATTGCGGTGCTTGTGATTGCCCCTGAATGGTGACCATGGCGGCCATAGCTGTAGTCATTTCTTCTATTCTTTTCTCTAGTAGGCTGACTTGCTCATCCCTTGGGAGGATAACTCTACGCAGCTCATCTACGGCATTCTCTTCGGTGTGAGGTTGAGCCTCACGTGCAGATGTGGTAGCTCTGGTTTTGATCACATGGACATCCATGAAATCCTCCTCTAAGTAATCATTGTAATCAAAATCTTCATTGTCACTATTGATGAAAACCTCGTGCTCTCAAGCTAACTGGGAAATCTTAATCCTGAGTTTCTCAACATTCTCTTCAATTATTGATTCCTTGATCGCTTTAATATCTGGAGGACCCTGATGGACTTCCTCTGCCTGTTCCTCCATCTCGCTGGCTATTGTTGCGACGATGTCAGATATTTCAAGCACTGGTTTTACTTCCTGTCTTGCAGGCTCACTGAACTGTATTGGTGCAGCGACCTTGGGTACTCATACCCTCTTCTTCTTCGACGATGATGTTTCAGGATGGGACGTCTTAGTAGAGACATTGGTATGTCGTGGGAAGGTCTGCTCCCCGTGGTGTAGACCGACTACAGTGCCAGGTAATTGTCTTGTCTTTCTTTCTGTGATTCTAGGAATGACAGGTACGATTCTCAGACCCAGTCTCGACTTAATCGATCGGCGACCTGCTGTCCTGGTGGTGGTATGATCGGTGGAGACTATAGCAGTATCAACTCGGTTTCCCAAACAGAACCAGACGGGAATACAAGTAGGTGACTTTTCAGTCAACTTGTGATACTTTCTAACATACTTAACATCCTTCAAATTTTTTTTTTTCATACGAGGGGAATCGCATGTCCCACTTATTTAAGTAACTCGCTAACTCAACATCCTTCTTTAGTAGCAAGCCTTCTGAAAACTGCACTAACTCGGGTGATAAAAGTGAATTTCTGTCCCTCCTCTTTGTGTCCACAGAGTGATGGTAATGCGGCAACAATCTTCCAGATACTCTCATATCCATCATTATCTTCAGAGGATGGAATCTACTCCCTCGTAGGAGTGGATAAATTTCTGGTAACACCTCTTCAATTTGATGAGGCTCCTCCTCAACGGGCCTATTTTCAGGAGTCTGGGCTTTGATGGCCCTCCGAACTCTTTTATTGTGGTTCCTCCTTAGAGTTCGGGTCAGTGGTACAGTCCTTGAGCTTGACTCGATTTCAAACACAGGTGGCGGGACAGTTAATCCTTCATTCGGATTTTTAAAGATCATCACTTATTTCCCCTTAGCAGCAGCGGGGATAGCAGGTTTGGCGGATGTCGCGTGGCAGTAGCTTTAGCCTTTTTGCAGGCAGGGAAGTCCTGAAGGCAGTTCAAACTGAATTTTGCAGACGTTTCTTGTATTTCTAGAGTGGC
>NEWO01000330.1:499058-513291 GCA_003013225.1 Phalaenopsis aphrodite | reverse complement strand
GTTTCCTTCCTAATGTAAAATTCTCAGCAATTCAAGTTCGGTAAAAGACCACAATAAATGGAGTAAGGCATTTGATTCTCTTCGCTACCTCTTGGGTTGGATGTGAGTCCTTGAGCTTTCCTTCCCAATGTAGCTCGTCACCTCTCAGGATCTGCGACGTCCCATACCTTTTCCTTCGTTTGGAATCCTGAAAGAACTGTTCACAGTTGGTCCTTTTGCACTTGATAGTTTGTGTCCTAATGTGAAAACCTAAACCTTAAATTCTTTAAGATTAGTACCTCTGATCATTATCGAGAGTTTTCTTGAATGACTTTAATCATTTGAGATGTAATTAACTATAGGGGCTTGAACTTGGATCCTAGGTAAAACAAACCCTATTTAATCTTTGTATCAGGTAGGGGAGCTTGTCGGCCATACATAAAAGGTTCGCAATCCAAACAGATGTCACAAATCTCTTAGTTTGCACGATTGGATCCATCACCAAGGTATACACTTATCTTTCGGAAGCGTGTAGTATTCGCAGTATCAGGATCAATTATGTAAATTATTAGATGAATGAGATCCATTCAGTCTCATTTTCCAAAAATTAAAACACCATTATTTTCAAAATACAAAAAATTATATACCTCTTATATTAAATTAAATTTACAAAAATTATTTTTAAATAAAAAATTTGACCAAAACACTCACACACTATGGTCTCATGCAAGTGAACGTATCATATCAGTAATATTTGATTTTGAGTTTGGAATATCAATCCCACAGGGAAAGAGGGAATTACAGTTATGAGAAGTTTTAACCTACTAGATTTAGTTCTTATTCCAGAATTGAAATTATGTAAAGGTTCTACAAACTTCTCCTACTAAATTGCTTTCTAGTTTTGAAGGTTAAATCCTACAGAAGTCTTACTTATCCGAATTAGATTGTTGATTATCAAGTTATAGAGTTACCTTCCCTTGCAGTGATATAAGTGGATTGTAAAAAATCTAAAGTGTTAACTGTAAATGTAGCAAATGACAACAGAAGCAAATCTCTTCTTTACCCTCTTTAAAGTGCATCAAAAAATTTTGTTAAATTGGCTTTAATTAATTAAATCCAAACTTGAACTCATCAAAGACTAGTTCCATAACATTTGCATTTCCCTACAAAGTACTTGTACCATACTCTATAAAATAATGTGACTAACTTAATTGGTTCCTCCATAGTTCTCCCAAGTCATTATGTATCATAACACATTTTAATGATTCACTTAGCCAAAATGAAAAGTAAATGAAATTCATAAGGTTACTCATCAAATTAAATTTTAATAACTAATTTTAGAAACACTATGCACTCTTACACATCCTACTCAACCTTCACAAGGAAAAGCAAAAGAGAACTACTCATAAAACATGAAGAACACACCACAAAGCATCATTGGAAACAAAACAATCTACTAAATAACAATGTTTACATAAATTCAATAGTAAAAGCACATAATACTTAGCTTTCTTTCCTTTACAAGCCTCTGAGAGTGCTCCCCCAAAGATCTCCTGATCCCTTGTTGTTCTCTTGAATACTCTCCCCACAATACAACTCAAATCCTTACCAAATGACTAAGTAAAACCTATCTCTACTCTTTCCTACAGCAAACATACAACCTCCCTTCCCTTACTCTACTATTCTTCCTCTTTAAACTTTAAATCATAAAATAATAAAGGCCTCAATTCATCTGATAACTCTTCATATCGTGCGCATGAACTGCTGAAAACTGCCCTAAGAAGTTGTTGGTGCCTAGGCGCCTATCTCTTTATTTGCCAAGAACAATATGGGAGCCTAATCACAAGTAGTGTGGAGCCTTTACGTTCAATGGCTGGAACTTAAGTGCCATGCTCTTGGGTTTCCAGGGCTAGGAGTAGCTCTTAGGTGCCCAAGGAGTTGGCACCTAGAGGTCAGTCTCATATAGATTCCTTAGCTCCAATCTCCACCACTTTGCTCAATGTATCCTCTAATTTGCTCCACTTTTAATACTTGTTGTACCTGCAAGAAAAGCATAAAATATCTATCTTTAAAGTGTAATTTCATCCACAAAAATGTAAATAAATAGTAGGGAATAAAAAACATTATTTTCTACGCATTAAAATCCCCCAATCTTAAAGGTTACTTGTCCTCAAGTAACACTATGATTTAAATATCAAATTATTTAATTTACGGGAATGGGTTTCGTAAAAACTATCAATAATTATGCATTAGGAATTTCATAGTATAAGAATATGATAACTCTAGCAAATAAGCTTAGCCCTAGGGTACAAGAATCCTTGCATTCAACTAAGAAAACTTGCTTTCCTTATTACTTCAAAAAGAAATGAACACTCGTTGAACTTAGTGATAAAAAAAGAGAATTTAAACTCTCATTTTTAAAAGGATTTAGTCATACATCCTAGATATTAGTAAGCTTAGAAGTCTAGTGAAGTTTTAAATTTAAAAAGAATCTAGTGATACAAATTTTTGATGGGGCTTCTCCTCACTTTATATATTCTTTTTAATCTCTTTTCTTGATGTATATTTCAATACTTAGCATAAATTTTTAAGGATCACTATATATGGATGTGCCTTTTACTAGTTTTAAATTTCACCATCATCCCTCTAAAATAAAACACTCCTCACTCCTTCACTTATTAATTTCTTTTCAAAAATTTTAAAAGTATAAGGTGAAAATATAATTTTATGTAGGCCCAATTCTTATAAAGTATATATCTAAATATAGCTAATTCAACAAGTATATAACTTTTTTCAACAAATAAATAACTAATTTATTTTTCTACATGTTGAATTACAAATTAGAATAACACAAGTCAAGTCTCATTTACATAAAGTTTAAAATAAGTAAACTATGTCTTTCCCTGCTCAATATTGTGGAATTTTCAATTTTAATCCCAACTCCTTAAATCTACTAAATCATGATAATTCAAATTCAGGTTACTAAGGACAACTACATTTAAGATTTTAAAAGATTTTTCTCCCCTAAAAATTGATTTTTAACATATATAAAAATTAAAAAACATGAATATAAATGGGGAGAAAACAATACAAAAATACTTTCTACCATATTTGTCTATCATCAAGATTAACAAATATAAACTGGAAAGATCATATATGCAATAACAATTAAATCCAAACTAAACATGAATACATATGAAGCTACACCAAAAAGTTTAAATAGTTCAACAGGGAAATAACAACAAGTTCCACAATAATACAGACTGATTAAATGAAAAAGTACATCAGTAGCAGTAGCAAGAAAATAAAGTCTAGTACATCCACATAAGAAAAAAAAAACTACTCCTCATCCTTGTCGTCATACTACTCATCATCATCCTCATCTTCTTCATCATTATCTTCTTCTTATTCCTCCTCCTCCTCCTCCTCCTCCGAGTCTTTAACCATCGACTAAGTGTGCTCGTTGGGCGGATAGGGTGGATATACAGGGAACTCCACTGCGTTGTCCCCTTTGATCCATTGGTTCCTCTTATACGTCTCCAGTTGAGCAGTTTGGAAACTTACATCAGATCTTATTCGCATTTATTCTGCCAATCTAAATGACCCATGTGATCAGCTATGTCATAAATATAGGTCTGAATAATTGAGATGTCATCTTCTAGCCTCCCCAATCTCTCAGACACAGAAGCCAAGCTAGAAGAGGGATGAGGCTGGGAGTAGGAGGTAGAAGGCTAAGAAGAAGAGGCCGCAACACTAAAAAATGTTTACAACATAAACTAAAGATGGTTTTGGAGATAGGCTTCAACGGATGAAGCTGTTCCTCCCAACTTCCAAAAGAAACACCAGAATTTTGTCACAGGGAGAAAATAGTGGAGGGATGTCATGGTGCCAAAATATGGTACTTGTTAGTAGCTAAAAATGAAGGAAAGTAATATAATAGAACCAAGACTTAATATTAGTTATAAATGACAATGAACATAAAAAACTTGTTATCAAGACGTCCAATACTTACTACCCACTCATAACTCATCAAAGGATTTACTGCCAAGTATATATACAAAAATTGTATGAAAGAATTTCCACTAATAATTGACCTACGAGACTAGTCTCTTCATAGTATTTTAATAATCAATTACTGATTTACATGGCTATTACTTAGTCCTACATGGCCTTTAAATTAAAATTTGATTCTTAAGATTACATAAAATGAAAATATCCTAGCACAACTCTAATATCAAATTCAAAGAACACATTTAGAAAAAAAAAAAAAACAAAATAGCAAAATAAAATAGACACTTTCAAATAATAAAAAAAAAACCCATAATGCACAATATTAAGAAAAATAGTTATAGTGTGATAACAAATAATTACTATCACAAAGTTACACTTTATGCCAATACACTAACACTTCAAAACATCGCACCTAACTCTAATGAATTTTTAGGGCATTTACATTCAGAGCACACAATTCTTATGTATTTCATATCTCACACTTAAAATTTCTTATTTATGCATATATCACTTAAATCTTTAAAATCACATAAAAAATATTACTATTAATATTTTTTTAAAGATGAAATTAATCTTCTCTTGCTTAAATTTGAAGCCCCAACATATATGCACGTATGAGATATTAGGTAAGACATGTAATAGATGAGAATTCCGTGCTATGGAAATTCCCGTAAATTTTTGTCATCGTGGCGGAACGCCGCGCGGCGTGTGGAGCAGGCAAATATGTAACTTTCCCAAAATTACACTTCTCTAATCCAATTGGATTCTCTCTATCTCAACGAAACGTCGATCTCTCTTTTCTTCCTAAGGTTTTTCTCCAGATCGACGAATACCTGCAGCCCTCTTCTTCAACTATGTCGATGAAGCCGCTTTATGTTACCGTATTCTTACTTCTCTACCTTCCCGTGTTCGTGATCTCTGCGACGAATCTGACAAACAAAGTATCGCCTACGTCAAAGGACCTGCTCATTCACGATCATTCACTTCCAGCTGCGGTCAGAAAGGGCTCCAGTAAACTCGCTTCCTTGCGAAGTTTTGATGATTTCGTGCTTGACTCTTCGTCAGCTACCGTATCTTCTATTTGCTCTTCCATGAAGTAAGTAATGGAAATTTGGATTCAAGGTTCTGTATGGATTTAAAGTAATAAACGCCTTCGATGATTCCTCTTTCGGTGAGCTATTGTTGTATGTATTTTCTTATATTTTGTTTTATGAAGGTTGAGCGGAAAATTTTCAACTATATGGCATGTATTTTGTCCCTTTTGAATGGAGAGAAAATTTCTAGATTACTGGGCAATCAGGCGGCCACCAATTGTCTGTATTGTCTGCCTCATGTTGTGGTTTAAGGTGCTGTTGTTTTCCAGAAGAATTTGATTCGGCTATTCACTCTTTCAAGTAATGAATAATGTCCATATCGTTTGTCTCAGATTAAGGGAGTATTGCTATCTTATATATTTCGCAAGCCTATGACTGTTGGTCTACATGGTTTGATTTTTGATGCAGAATCTATAACCAGCGGTGTTTAATTCAATATATTTTTTTTTGGCCGAGTGGTTCTTTTTGTTTTTGATTTATGCGGGTCTTATTTTTTTTCTGTTAGGCTGAGTAAGGTTTAAGAGTAGGTGACTCCTATGATATTTTCACGCCTAAGAACAATTTGCATGTAGGTTTCCTTCGTTTTGAGTCAATTATTTCGAAACCTGTGTGTGGAGAAACCCTCAAAATCTCTTCCTTTGAGAGAAAACGTACCCTCACACTCTCTTAGTTAAGAGAATCCATACCCTCACAATCTCTTTAAGGGAAATGTACCCTTACGTTACTCATGGAAAAGGTCACCACATATGCCTATGTTTGGTAACTTTATAGTGAACATCTTCCAAAGTGGCCCAATATTTTGGTGGTCGCTAAGATTTTCACTAACTGATACAAAATTTATTCAGTTGATCCAAAATGATTAATAGATATACAATGGTAACTACTATAGATTGAAAGAAATATCTCACAATAATTTCATTTCATGAGATTTAAAGGTGAGCACATCTTTTTCCTCTTAGAAGTTTTCACTTTGGTCTCAATATGATCTATAAGCCAATGTAAATACATAATAGAGAGGATGATTTTGTATATGTGAATCGCTAACCTTCAAATCATTAGAATGGGTTAAGATGTCTCCCCAGAATCTTCTCGTTACTTTATTGAATCATTTTTATTTACCATTTCTATCTCGTATTCAAGTTGCAATGGTTCTAATTACCTAGTGGAATAATTTATATTATTCATTGTTTAACTACAGCTATGTAATCCATAGAATCCCTTAATAAATCATTAGATGACATGATACTAGGCATTTTTTTCATCAAATCACTAATGTGGCATAAGCCACATATGAGTCACACAGGCCCATGAAGTTACCTTCACTTGCTTGACTGTCTTGCTTGACTGTCAAGCGCCACCATCAAACATTACCACGCTGGTTGAACAAAGATTATGCAACTGCTTTTACCTTTGATAAGAAGGTTGTATGCATGGATACTGGGCTGATTGACAAAAGATGCTTGCATGTAATATTAGTTGATCATAGCTGTAATTAGCCTTGCTATTTTGTTAAAGCAAGAACTACCTAGGTTAACTATGATTATCGATCAAGGCTAGATGCATGTGAACAAAGGTAACAACCCTAGCCTTTTGGTCTAGTATTTGGGCATCCACTTTGTCTCTGGTGACCTTGATGAAGAATAATTTATCTTCATTAATGGATGAATGCATCGGAAGTGATTTTTTTTCGATGAATTGATAGCATTTCTGTGGATTGATAATTATTAGGTACTTTTTTTTTTTCGTTGAGTAATTTGGCAGATGAGCTATTTATTATTTGGTGAGCTCAGCCGAATTTATAACCTTTGCTATTCACAATTTCTTGGCCTCACAAATGGTGCTCTCTCAAGGTTTTCAAGACTGTCCTTAGGTGCCCCACATGCACTGTCTCTGTATGACTATATATCAAAATGTCATCGTAGAAGACTAGTTTGAATTTTCTAAGTTAAGGCCGAAAGACCCTATTTATAAGGGATTGAAATGTGGGCGTGGTGTTTTTAAGGCCAAATAGCATTACCAAAAACTTGTAATGACCTTACGAAATACTTGTAATGTCCTTGTGTTTTGAACGCTGTCTTGTGCACATCTATTGGATTAATCTTGATCTAGTTGTGTCTTGACTTGAGATTAATTTTTGAGAAGATGATTGCCCCATAAAGCTCATACAATAGCTCATCTATCACAGGGAGAAGAAACTTATCAAACACAGTGTTTTTGTTCAAAGCCTAATAGTCACAAAATCTCAAGCTATCATCTTTTTTATTCACCAACATGACCGGACTAGAAAAGGAGCTCACATTGGGCCTAATAATTCCAGTTTTGAGGATCTCTTGGATCAACTTTTCTTTCTTGTCCTTTTGAATCTAAGGATATTGGTACGGTCTAACATTGATAGGATGGATACCTTCTTTTAGGTTAATGACATGCTCACGCTCCTTCGGTGGTGATAATCTGCTCAGCTGCTGATTTACATTAGGAAATTGCTGTGGGAGCTGCTAAAATCCCTTGGGGAACTCCTCTAAGTTGGGATCCAATATCTCCTCTACGCTATGCAATTTCACCAAATAGCCTAACATTGCTCCCCGTATTGTCTTGACCATGTTTCTGGATAGGATAACATCTCTCACACTTTCCTTCCCTCCACCTTGCACTCCATCTTAAAGGATTTCCAATCCACTTTCGTTTTCCCGTTGCAGCCACTTCATCCCCATAATCACATCAGTGTTGTTGAAGTCCAGGGAAAGTAAGTCCTCTATCAATTGTAGGCCTGATAGTGTTAGATTTACTCCCTTGCAAACTCCTCGACTTTTCTCTACCTTCACTGTCCCCATCATGACATCACAACTCCTTAAATCTACTAGTTTCAACCTTAGCTGATCCACAACTTCATTTGAGATGAAATTATGTGTGGCTCCACTATCCACCAACACTATAATCGGCTGTCCCCAATCCATCTCCTCACCTTAATAGTGTGATTCGGAGTAAGTCACACCACTAAATTGAGGGACACCTCTGTAAGATCTAAGTGCAAATGCTTCTCTTCCTTCACCATGTCTTACTCCGACTCCTCACTATTTGTTTCCCCTTTCTCATGAACTACAAGGACTTGTACCGTGTGCTCCTTGCAATGGTGCCCTGAGACATTTCTCGGCACATCAAAAACATAATTGTTTCGCTCTTTTATCATGCACTTTTGCATTGGCAAGACACTTTAAATTTCCCCCAAAATGGTCACATTTTTCTCCCTTAGTGTGTCATTTTGAAATGACATCATTTGGGTCCTCAGTGTCATGATCGTCGAGGCACACTTGTAGAATTTCCTGCGGTGCTGCCTTTGCTGGTCTTTTTCATCTGTTCTAATCTTCCATCATCTAGGAAGCTCCATCATATCTCCCTCAATCCTTGCGGTTTCAAAGTTTGAAGGGCTACTCGGATGTCGGGCTTCAAGCCCTTCAAGAAGTTACCCTCGAGTCCTGCTGCAGAATTACTCCTCAACTGCTCCAATAAGAGCTTGAACTTCTCTCTATATTATGTATTCGTTCCCTCTTGAACCAGAGCAATATAATTATTCATGTAGGTCTTCTTCCCAGATGGCTTGGAAACATTGTAATAGGCAATCCTTAAAGCCCTCCCACGAATGTATCGAGTACCTCGCCTCCATCCAGATGGCTTGGAAATGTTCAAATAGGCAATCTTTAAACCATGTCAGGGCATTTCTCTCCAAACATTGTCCTGCCGTTATGAGCTTCTCTTTCTCAGTTAACCCGTTTACTGCAAAGTATCGCTCCACCGGATACACTCACCCATATACATTTTTTTCTTCGAAAATCGACATCTCCAGTTTCCCTACCCTCGCATCGCCACCCCAACTTTCTCTCTCTTAAACATTTCCCCATTTGTCTAGGGCTCCTTCAGCCATAGCCATACCTTTCCCTCGCTTCTCTCCTTCCTTCGTTGTGCTTCTCGGTGCCCCTTGCAGTACCCCTTCAATTTTTGGCCTATTCCCCTCATAAGCTTCCACCACCTCTCGGAGTCCTAGGAGGGAGCTCTTGGTGATAGATGTCTTTTACTTCATTGCCCTCTCGTTTGATCCCATTTCTTTTCAATTTGGTCAAGGATTCTCTGATTAACCCTTGGTTAGGGTTTGCAATTTAAGCTTTCGTTGGTGTATTCGATTGTATCTCCGAGAGACTCTTTATCATTTCTTCCATGCTGCTGAATCGATCTTCCATTAGGTTCTCTATGGAAGAAAACCTATCCTTTATGGTGGCGAACTTTTCCTCCTTTTCCTGATCTGATTGCCCTACTTTTTCTTCGAACAAATCCACTTTCTTTGCTGCCACTCCTCCAAAATCTCTCTCCGATACTACTTTCTTATGATTCAAAACCAAAAGCAACGAAAAAACAATGAATAAATTGCGATAGAGAGTTGTGGGAACTCAAATGAGGGCTGATTTTACTAATACAAACGAAAGCAAACAAGAAACAACATTGATTTACTGTTCGAGAGTAGACAACCTATCCATAAACCCTAAACGCTGCTAGGAACACTAGGATAAAAGAAAAACTGCAGCCCAAATAAAACATAAAAACAAACCCTTGACAACTAGTATTTTTTTCTTTATGGTAGTATTTTACTGTCCATAACAAGGCACTATATTTTTTTTTAAACAGCGAGCCTGGTAGATTTCTTCTTGCATCACTGGATGGAACCATTTTATCAGTGGACTGCAAATCTGGGATACAGTGGTCATTTCAGACTGGTTCTGCACTCTCATATTCAGAGCAGGCTATTTCAGAAATTGATGAAAGAGGGTGTTTTTTATGTTCTGGTGAAGATTGGAAACTTTATGAGTATTGCATGGGTAGTGGGTTCAGGGTATGTTTTTTATACAGTTTAAAAGCATTTATTTTAATCATGGCCTCAGTTGACTGCTGTCTTTTGTGTCCTTTTCTATGATATAGAAACTTGACTTGACAATTGAGGAGTATGTGCACAATACACCAGAGATACGTGGTCCTGAGATAACTATTGGTTCAAAAATCGCTACTATATACCTTCTCGATGCTGATACTGGAGAGCAACTGCACAAAGACCAAACTCCCTCTAATCGTCCTGCCATTTCTTCTCCAAAGTTTGGAAAGAAACTAGTTTCATCTCAGCTGGAGATGGGCAAAAAGGCTAGAAATTACATTATCATGGTTAGAACAGATTATTATTTGAACTCTTCTGTTCTTGGAAAACCCCAGTGGAATATGATGGAATCTCGTATAAGCGCCACATATATTAAAAATGTGGAATCCACAAAGGCAGTTGATGACCTTAAATTGGTATCCCCATTTCAGAAGGATATTCCAGTGTATTTCCTGCGCAAGGTGAATAATGCATTAACGGCAGGTTCTGGAGTTCCAATGCTGCCTTCAGCATTCGATTTCCAGAACAATTTTGCTGCGGATGCACGAAACATCTATAAAAAATCAATTGGCGTGTCTAATATTCTACATGAAACTACAGGTGGTGACCAGAATCTACAAAGGTCTGAAAACCTTCATTTTCTTGCTTCGGGTGACTCATCTAAAGATGCAAATGATTGTTCGTATGGAAACTGTGTTATGTTTAAACCTTTTGAAAGTAAAGTGTCTTATGAAGTTGTAAGCTTACAACCTCGGTTGAATCATTTGACAAATGGCCCATTTGAAAAGGTTTTAGGTATATCAGATGATTCTTTAATGATTGCTGGTGATTTGAAATCGGATAGAGCTCATGAAATTCAGTGGAACCTTAAGTTTATGCTCCTTAAAACATTCTATGGTGTTCTGTTTTTTATAGTCGTGCCCTTAGTTCTCGTACCTGTCATATATTTTTGGAAAGCAAGAAAAACGATCAAATCTGATAGGAAATTGAGTAATAAAGCAAAACCTTCACTCAGTCCTAAGAAGAGAAAAACTCGGAAAGCTGTCAACATGAAAAGTAGTGCAGTTACAACCAATCATGACAACATAGTTGCGTCTGGAAAGCATAACACTGAAACCAATGAGCCTTCTACCTTCCAAAACTGTGATAAAAACCTGATGAGCCTTTTAAGATGCAACGGTACTGGTGATGGGAGATGGGTTGGCAAGCTTTTTGTGTCAAATACTGAAATTGGTCGAGGAAGCAATGGCACGGTTGTCTTTGAAGGGATCCATGATGGTCGTGCAGTTGCTGTCAAGCGACTTTTGCGTGCTCATCATGATATAGCTTTTAAAGAAATTCAGAATCTTATTGCTTCTGATCGGCATCCAAATATTGTTCGGTGGTATGGAGTAGAGCAAGACCGGGACTTTGTTTATATAGCACTAGAGCGCTGCATTTTCAGCCTGAGTGAATTAATACAGCTAGACACAGATTGCTCTTTCCCCACAAATACTGGTGATTATTTGACTTACGCGAAGGAGCAGAAGATTATCTTGCCCAATATAAAAGGTATTAGCAGAGATATTCAGTTGTGGCGGTCAAATGGACTCCCTTCTCCCCAGCTTCTGAAAATAATGAGGTTGGTAAAAAAACATCCTTTGTTTTCATTAGGAACCATCAAAATTTTTCTTTGCTCCCAGTGTTATTTCTATCCTAGCTTATCGTATATCATTTTTGTGAATTCTATGAGGACTTTAGGAAATCTATTTTTATTCCTGGAAAGCAAAGCTGATATAATATACGGTTTTTTTATTGGAAAGGTTAACTTTTAATATACATGTATGTTCCAAAGGTTTACAAACATTAGCTGTAGGTCTAAAGATTTAGGGAATTAGTATGGTGTTGCAAGTTCCATATATTTTAGGTACCTGTTAGGTTAAGCATATATGAATTGGCTTCAGTCAATTCGATATATTGGACATCAAACTAATGCTTTTGATTTATTTTCTCTGGTATATTGATCAGACAAACTTTGTTATAAATTGAAACTGAATTGGCTGCCTATTTTATTTGTTGTATTGTTTTTGAGCCAAATTAACGTTTACTTGGTTACAAAATATGCTTGAATAGCTTGGCTCTTAGGTTGATTTAAAAATAAATTGTGAAATTTAAATTGAATACAAAAATTTATTCACTAATAACAATATGCATACTTGAATTTATGGAATACTATCTTAAGATTTATGTAAGTGTCAATATAGCTATCATTTTTGCGTGCACTTTTTCGTTTATTTTTATCTTTATATTTTTTATTGTTGAATAGAAATTGAACAATCAATTTACCATGTTTCAAACTGATTATTAATGAATTTGTGAACAATGCCCACTTCCTCGAACAACCTGACATTGCTAGTTTGTTGCTTTTAGCTTAATAATGTACCCCATCATATAAGAGCTTAATAATGTACCCCATCATATAAGAGTTACGATATAAAATTTCTTTGTTTGCTCAGTTAGGTGACAGTTTTTTAGCCTGAAGTGTTTGGATGATGCAAATGTTGCAAACCGATGCATCATTTACTTAGTTAACTGAAGTTTATAATGTGCGGCCATGGAAATAATTGGATATGGGAAGAAAAATTGAAGTATCAATTAATCACAAAACTCTTATTGTTGGTGATGGAGCTCATATAGTTATTAATCATCCATATCACACCACATCTATTCAAATAATCACAAAACTCTTATTGTTGGTGATGGAGCTCATATAGTTATTAATCATCCATATTACACCACATCTATGGTTAGATGAAACATATAGAACCTATGATATTGTTTTCTTACTTTATTTGTTTGGGTATTTGTGACTTTTCCTTTTTAGAATTCATTTATCATAATCCAATCAGTGTAAGGGCTATTTGCTACTAGTTTGGGTCATACTCTTTCTATAAATAGCCTTTACAGCACCATTTAGATTTAGTTGTGAAAATCAACTTTTTCTCTTTTTTTTGGCGAACTAGTCTAAGTAAGAAACTCTTCCAAGAGCTGATGCATGTGATGCTTCCCTCTGCTAGTTTCAAAGAGATGTGGAGACATTTAGTGTTTTTTGTTTTATGTAAAATTCCTTCTTCCAAGTTCTACAACCTTTTTTTATAATTTTTTTACCGAATTTTGCTCAGCTTGCACTCCTTTTGTGTTAGGCGTTGAACTCAAGATGGTATGGTTGGAAACAAAACACCGAAACATTAGGTCAAGTGGGCTGCACTTCATTATGCAATTTAGGTAGGTGTTACGAAGTAATTATTTAGGTCATGTTATTTTTATAAATAGGTCTTATAAGCCTGAATTAGACTTAATTTCAATAATCATACTATTTTCTTCTTAAATAATTTGGCAATAAAATGTTTAAAATCGTGCAATTGGATTGAGGCATTTTTCAAATCGCACGACAAGGTGTAGCCTTAAGGCTATCTGAGGTGTAAGCCTCACAATTTGAAAATTACGTTGTAAAAGAAAGTTGGTAGAAAAACATATACTAGTATCTTAATTTTTAAATATATGAAAAAAGACAATAACATCATAACATGATAATTACAAGGGTATAGTACTGTAAATACAGGACTACAGGCCAACCTACCATTCTTTGCTACAAAGCATGCAGTACCTGCAGTTTCAGTTGCAATTTCTTTGTACAACATACATAAGAAAATACAAAATGTGTACGTACTAAGAGAACTGCTTACTGCTCCTTCCCACCAATTTTTCCGACTTTATTGGCAGCAGGAGGAGCAGGTGGCTGCAGGTGACTGCATAAGCCTCGACACGAATTTTTCTGTGATTGCGTTGAGGCGCTTTTTGTAATTTTAAACACTGCAGCCAGTTTAGATGCCTTGCAATAGTAGGTGCATATGATGTTCAGCTTCCTTTGGTAATTTCAAAGACATGTTTGAGGTATGCAGTTATTTTTCTCAATGTAAACTTCATTCTTTGAAGATCCACCATGCTTCTCTTTTTTTCTGTTAGCTTTTGCCACCATCCATGGAAAGTGGTTCCAAAGCTCTTTGCTGCAATTCTTCATGTCTACCAGTCTATGTTTTGGTTTCTTACCTAATGCATGTTTTAAGCGATCAGATTGCTTGCTAAGTTCTCTCACCAGAACTTTAAAAGCGTAGGGCTTTTTTTTTTTTTTTTGTGGTATGAAAAGTGCTGAAAACATGTTTGGCTGAACTGATTTACTTTTTTTTTTTTTTTT
>NEWO01000330.1:461189-489823 GCA_003013225.1 Phalaenopsis aphrodite | reverse complement strand
AAGTAGATTATTTTTTCGACTGACCTTTGATATTGTTTGGTATCTATATCAGTTTCCTCTTCATTAATCTCCAATTATTGTTCCTGGTTTGGTTGGATTTTCACACGGCTTGCAATATGTTATTTTGGTCTTGTTCAGTAAATCCATAACATAGCTTTATCAGGTGAGAAATATCCCTTATTTATATTCCTAAGAAGTATTTAAGTTTTTCTTACTCTTTGATTTCAAACTATCAGATTTTCTTTTTCTGAGCTGGTCTCTCTTGATTGTCATCTCTTTTAAAAATCATAAATCAGCATATACAACAAGGATTGAGATTTAACTTCAGGAAAGTTTAGGGTTAGTCTGCTACCAAGATCTCAAGACATCTTGCTTTGAGGATTTAGTGATCCTTAAAAAATTTAAGTTGCGGTTGAGAATCTTTGAGTTTATGACAGTCCTGATGCACAAGAAGTTCTACGTTCATTTTAAATATTCGAACCTAAATACTAAATTCACCTTTGGACAAGAAGTTGTTCATTTTTCTCTTGCATACCATTGCTTTCATATTTGATGTTTTTTTCATCTTTGCTAAGTTATTATGTTTTTTCATGATTATTATGTCTAATTATAAAATCTCTGCAGTTCACTTTGTCATGATCAGTATTTTTTGGTGAAACAGGGATCTAGTCTCTGGCGTAGCTCATTTACATGAACTTGGAATCGTTCATAGGGATTTAAAACCTCAAAATGTTTTAATAAGTGATGGGCACATTCTCTCTGCAAAGGTTTCTGATATGGGTATCAGTAAACGTCTACTTGATGATATGTCTTCCCTGAGCCATCATGCTACTGGTAAGCAGATTTTTAATCATCATGATTTGTGTTTTTCAAAAGAACCTGCTTAATCAATATGCAGCACCTTGTTGCATGGGCCTTCTCTTCTTAATAATATTTCATAGGACATGGAAGCTCTGGTTGGCAAGCACCTGAACAGCTTCATCATCGGCGTCAGACACGTGCAGTTGATTTATTCAGTTTGGGTTGTATACTTTTCTTTTGTATTACAAAAGGTGAACATCCATTTGGAAAATATTATGAACGGGATGGGAATATCATGAAAAATCATGTTGACCTATTTTTGGTGGATCATATACCTGAAGCCACAGATCTTCTTTTGAAACTGTTGAACCCAGAGCCACAATTGAGGTGAGCTGATATTTTCATATATTTCTAAGTCTTGGTGGGTCATAATTACTCTGTTTTTGTTACTTTTGAATCTGTACTTTTTGATTATTTCAGGCCAAATGCTGTAAAAGTATTGCATCACCCTTTCTTTTGGAGTTCTGAGATGCGATTATCATTTCTTCGTGATATAAGTGATAGGATTGAATTAGAAGATAGGGAAAATGAACCAGAACTTCCTAAAGCACTAGAAAATGCTGGAGCATTTGCATTTGGTGGAAAGTGGGGTGAAAAGTTAGATGCTGCTTTGATTAATGATATGGGTCGTTATAGAAAGTATAATTTTGGTTCTATGCGTGATCTTCTTCGAGTTATAAGAAATAAGCAAAACCATTACCGGGAACTTTCCAAAGAACTCCAGGTTCGTCTCAATGTCCTATTATTTCATTCTGAGTCGCAGTTGACATTCTATCTTTTTTTGCTTCTTGAACAATTTGCATTTAATTACTGCAGTGATTTCTTCCGGTTGGGAACATACTCAATATGGATTAACATGCTCTGCTTCTATTGTTTGAGTAACTTGATAGAAATTCACAAATGCACAAATTCTCCTATTCACTTGATTTTGCACAAATTTTAGACCATAGAAACATCACGATATAATACATGCATTTGTGAGCATATATGGAATTTGCATGGTGTGTCCTTAGCTTTTCATCATATTAAATTTTAGAAGGCTCAAGTCATTTTTATTTGCATCGGGGAACAATATTTACAAACAGTGCGTCTCAGCTGGGAACACTCAATATTGCTTACCATTGTTTGAGTATACACAGATCACAAATGTACAAATGTATAAATGCTCCTAAAGTCACCTATCTTTAAAAAAACTTTTTGACCTTACTAACATGAGATCAGAATATATTTTTACCCGTGAGAATGTATAAATTTCCATGGTTGATGGTGCTTGTGCTTGTCCTCATTAGGATATGCTCTATTTTCTTTCATCGCATTGTGGAACAATATCTACACTAGCTAAGTTGAGAGAGGCTATCAATAGCATATATATGTCTATGCTCATTAACGTCCATACGATTTCTTCATTTTGACCCAACCATTGTTATGATCAAGATCTTAGAATTTGTGATTTTAGCATTGCTTATCATTCTCTTATTTAGCTCTGCTATTTATTCAATTTGCATGAATTTTTGTTTTCCTCAGAAATAATTTTTATTTTTTTGGTTTTAAAGCTATTAACATTAATAGCTTTCATACCAGTGTTTTTGTGTGATAAATTAATTCTATTTTGTTGTTTCAGAATTTCATGAAATGGGGTGTCTCTTTTTGTGAAGTAGGGTTTCCATTGTGCTAAGTGTGTCATTACAATTATTTGGTGACAATCCATATGTTGTTTGGTTAAACCTTTTGCTTCTTTCTTTTGCCTCTCTTTGGCTACATGGCCCAGAGTTCCCTGTAACCCTACGACTAGACATAGGATTATTTCTATATTGCAATCTTAGTTAGTTCAATCTATTGTATATTACTTTCTTTTTCCTTGACATATGTTTATGTTCGAAGTAAATCTTAGTTCATCCTCCCTTGAAAAATTTAAAGTCATTTTAAGGATGGGGAATTCTCATTGTTTATGAAAGCGATGATAGGATCTCTTGTCTTCTATATCCCAAGGATAGGCTCGGCCCAAGTGAAGGGCAAGGAGATGAGCTCAGTAGACCGAGCTCAAGATAGATTCTCCATATTGGTTTGAGGAGAATGGAGCTCACAACTAAGTTCAAGGTGGACTTGCCAATCAAGTCCCAGGAGGACTTGCGAGAAGACTGATAAGGGGGCATCCACCTGGGCTAATAAGGGACTCTCCCAATGGTGTCACCAAACTCCCTCAATCGACTCAGGGTCCATTTGGGGCTGCTTATTTTGCGCGGAGCTGCTCCAAGCCGTGATAATAATTTTTTTTTTGTTTGAAAAACGCGTCGCGCCGGCGTTTTGGATAATTTCGAATGAAACGGGGGCCGCGGGTTCGACCCCGCTAACCGTGTTTCTTATTAAGTGTCTGACCGCTTTTTACTACCCTCCTCTCTCACGACTGAGTCGAGCTTCTCCCTCCCCTTTCTCTCGATCAAGCTTTCCTCTCTCGTCAACCTAGAGGTAACTTCCCCAGTTGCCTCCTTTTTCCTGGTCCATGAACTGTGCTTCGTATTTGCTTGGATCATTCCCACTCCTTCGGCTTGCGGTATTCTTTTAGAGCTTTTCTCTGGTATTATGATTTTGTGATGGTTTCTGAACTCTATTTGTTGGTTGATTTTCGATTGCTTGTTCACTTGTTGTTTTTCGATCGATTTTCAATTGCTTGTTCTCTTGTTGGTTTTCGATCGATTTTCAATTGGTTGTTTTTTTGCTGGTTTTCAATTGATTTACGATTGGTTGTCTCTTTCTGTTTTTGCGTTGGTGATGCCCTTTATTGTGGATTTGGTGGAGGTTGTTTGCTGGGGTGGTGGATAGCTGCTGTTTTTGGTGGTGGATTGTTGGGATTGGTGTGGTGGTTGTGGGTTGTGTTGGCTGTGTTGCATCTTATGGTGGCTATGGTGTGCCTTATGATGGTTGGGTGTGATTTGCTTTGAAAAATTTTTTAGGGAACGCATGAAAGATTACTTTTCAGTGATCATCATCAATAACATGTGGATATCATCTTCATTATCTTTAGGAGAAGACCGCAAATAAATTTTGATACATCCCCACAATAGTAAGATGCAACCGGAAAATAAAATGATTTTGTTATTGTAAATTTAGAGTATATTTTGCAAACTTTAACTGCCAAATGATCTTACATTTGGGTGGCTGTGCTGTGAGTTATGGTGGTTGTGGTGTGGTGGTTGTGCTGTGGTTGTGTGGTTGGCCGTGGGTTGGGTTGATGACTCTGGATTGTGGTTGCTATGCTGTGGTGATTGTGCTATGTGTAGTGGCGTAAATTATTTTGTGCATTGATATTCATAAATTTGCTTTGAAAAATTTTTTGTGGAAAACTTGAAAGAATATTTTTCAGTGATCATCATCAATAACATCTAGACATTATCTTCATTATTTTTAGAAGAATGTTAACAATAAATTCTTATATATCTCCATAATAGTAATACTACTACTACAACAACAATAGCAACAACAACAAAACCTTAATCCCTACATGAATCCTTTTTCTCCATTGCGTCCTATCGTGTCATATTTTCATTTAATTCTAATAAATTAATATCATTTTTTATAGAATAAGCCCAAGCCTACCTATGGCTATCTCTGCCTTTTTAAACATAAGTCGAATCTCTAAAATATTTACTCTCCTACTTGGATTAGCGGATGATCGACGTTTAATGAGACTAAACCATTTAAGACGATTGTCTCGAATTTTGTCTGTCACTTGAGCTGCACCAATCCTATCACATATATATTAATTTCGCATTTTGTTTCTAAGTGTAAAGCCACTCATCCACCTAATCATGCTCATCTTGACAATGCCTAACTTAGTATTATGCTTCTCTTTAAAAGGCCAACATTTCGCACCATAGAGCATTGCAGGCGTCCCGTCCATCTTATAAAATTTTCCTTTCAGTTTAAGCGATACTTTTTTATCACACAAAAGGCCCGAAGCATTCCTCCACTTCAACTAACCAACTTGAATTCTACTAATAACATCCCCATCTCTATCACCATCGCTTTGAACAATAAACCCAAGATTTCTAAATCGTTCACAGTTTTTAATAATTTGATCACCCAAAGTCACACTTATGTCCATTCCATGTATTCGATTTTAGTTCTACTTAAATGAAGACCTTCAGACTCGAATGTAGACCTCCATAATTCAAGTTTTTCCTTGGCTTTTTCTCTCGTTTTCTCCATGAGAAGGATATTATCAGTAAAAAACATACACAAGGTACGTCCTCCTGTAAATGTCCAGTAAGACTATTCATAACTAAAAACAAAAAGATATGGGTTTAAAGTCGATCTCTGATGTAATCCAACAGAAATTGGAAAATATTTATTTAAACCTCCTTCTATTCGAACACAAGTAACAACTCTAGTATACATATCCTTAATGACTTGAATATAAGTCATATCAACACCTTTCTTCTCAAGAACTCTCCAAAGGAGATCTCTTGGAAGCTTATGATAGGCTTTTTCTAATCAATAAAAATCAAATGTAGATCCTCCTTATTATCTCTGAACTTCTCCATCAATCCTCTCAATAAATGTATAACTTCCATAGTAAGCCTGTCCGACATAAATCCAAATTGATTATGAGAAATCTTTATAATACATCTTAGCCTATGTTCAATTACTCTCTCATAATTTTAAAGTATGATACATCAACTTAATTCCTCTATAATTTGCACACTCTTGTGCCTCCCCTTTAATCTTAAAAATGGGGATCAAAATACTCTTCCTCCACTCCCCAGACATCTTTTTACTTTTTAAAATAATATTAAAGATAGTAAGCCAAGAAACTCCAAAATCTTCTCAATATTTTCATACTTCAATTGAGATATCATCAGGTCCTACAGACATTCCACCCATGGTTTTTTTTTAACTCTCTTCAACTTCTTTTCTATTAATGCGACGATAAAAATGAAACATTTTATTATTATTAAAAATATTAAGATCACTAAGGTCGATCGTATTTTTAGGAACTTGATTGAAAAGTTTATCAAAATAATTCACACACCTATGTTGAATATCTTTTTTTAAGAAAAACACTTTTTGATTTTTATCTTTAATACACTTTACTTGTGTTAAACCTTTACTCTTTTTTTTCTCTTTGTTTGGATAGTATATACATATTTTTTGCTCTCCTTGGTGTCCAATCTATTATAAAGGTTATCATATGTAGAATTTTAGCATCACAAATAGTTCTTTTAGACTTCCTGCAAGTCTTTTGATATTTTTCCCAGTTTTCTAAGCTTTTACATTTAAACTAATTTTTATAACACAACTTATATTTTTATCTTTTCTTACAAATTATTATTCCACCACCAACTATTATTATTTATAGAAACTTTTCCTATTGATTCTCCAAGTATATCTTTTGTCAATTGTTTAATAGTGTTTATTATTTTATCCCACTTAGTATTTGCTTCTTCATGAACATCTCAAAATTTAAAATATTGAGTTTTACTCATAAAAATAATTTTATTTGTCTTTTAGGTACCCCCATCTAATTCTATAATAGTATGATGCAACAGGAAAATAAAATTATTTTGTTAGTGTGAATTCGGAGCATATTTTGCTAGCTTTGAGCAACAAAATGATCCAACATTTGGGTGGTAGTGATATGGGTTATGGTGGCTGTGCTGGGTTGTGTGGTTGTGGTATAGTTGGTTGTGGGTTGGGGTGGTGAATCTGGCTTGTGGTGATTGTGCTGTGGGTTGGGGTGATTGTGCTATGTGTGGTGGTGGAAATTATTCTGTGCATTGATATCCCATATATTTGTTTTGAAAAATTTAATAGAGAAATCTTGAAAGAATACTTTTCAGTAATCATCATCAATAACATGTAGACATCTTCATTATCTCTACAGCTTTAGAGCATGACAGGACTCAGATCCTAGATGAGGACAAGGCGGTAAATAAATTCTTATACATCCCCATAATAATATGATGCAACAGAAAAATATAATGATTTTATTAGTGTGAATTCAAAGCATATTTTGTTAACTTTAAGTAGCCAAATGGTCCTACGTTTGGGTGGCTGTGTTGTGGGGTATGGTGGCTATGCTTTGGTTGTGTGGTTGTCGTGTGGTTGGCTGTGGGTTGGGGTGGTGGCTGTACTGTGGGCTATGGTGGTTGTGCTATGTGTGGTGGTGAAAATTATTTTGTGCATTGATATTCTATAGATTTGCTTTGAAAAATTCTTTATGGAGAGCTTTAAAGAATACTTTTCAGTGATCATTATCAATGACATGTAGACATCATCTTCTTTATCTCTAGGAAAATGTTGTTAATAAATTCTTATACATCCCCACAATAATAAGATGCAACAAAAAATATAATGATTTTGTTAGTGTGAATTCAGAGCATATTTTGCGAACTTTAAGCAATCAAGTGATCCTACATTTAGGTGTTGTGTTGTGGGTTAATGTGGTTGTGCTGTGGTGTGGTTGGCTGTGGGTTGGTGTGGTGGTTCTTGCTTGTGGTAGTTGTGCTGTGGGTTATAGTTGAAATTATTTGTGCATTGATATCCCATGGATTTGCTTAGAAAAATTTTTTAGGGAAAGCTTGAAAGAATAATTTTCAGTGATCATCATCAATAACATGTCGACATCATTCTCATTATCTCCAGGAGAAGGCTTCCAATAAATTTTTATACATCCATATAATAGTAAGATGCAACAAGAAAATATAATGATTAGTGTGAATTCAGAGCATATTTTGCTCTATAAGCAGCAAAATGATCCTACGTTTTAGTGGTTGTGCTGTTGTTTATCGTGGTTGTGTTGTGGCTTCTGGTGGTTGTGCTATGGGCTGTGATGGTTGTGCTACGTGTGGTGGTCGTGGGATATGGGTTGGGTAGCTGTGGTTGTGGTGTTGTTTCTTGAACTGTGGTTGTGGGTTGTGGTGGCTAATTATTGTGCTGTTGTTGCTGTCAAATATAAATGTTTTGTTTTTTCTTTGCTAGTACGCAATGTTTAAGATTAATAAAATGGGTTCATAAGCCATGTGGTATAGGAAAGCCAAACTCATATTTTGCGACCTCTGTCTGAAGGAGGTTGAGCTGAGAAATAGACTCACAATCTATTTTAATAAGGAAGACTGGTAAAATATTATAAAAAAGTTTAAGGAAATGACAGGAAGGGAGTGCAATGTGTTGCAACTTAAGAACAAGTGAGATCAGTTGAAGGACTGTAAATTATGGAAGAAATTAAAATGAGGATTCACGGGCTTGGGTTGGGATCTAATTAAACGAACTATTGTTGCTTCGGAAGAATGGTGGGCTGAGAAATTGGAGGTAATAATTTTCATTACATGAAAAACTTTATCTTCATTATTGTTGCTTACTGAACTGTTTGAAGTAGTCAACTTGTCTGTATATTATAGGTAGTGCCAACTATCAAGAATTTCAAATTCAGTGGAATCGACCCTAATCTGGAAGAGAAATTGGACCGTATGTTTGGTGGAGTTGTGACAACTGACACTCATTCCTTAAACCCCAAATGTGCATGGATTTGCAAGCATACCAGATGAATTGGAGGCCGAGTAGGTAACTGGCTCCTATAAAGGCCCAACCTAAATCAAAATAAACTGGAGTTCACATGCAGGTCAAAGCATCCTAGGGTAGAGAAAAAGAAAAAACCGTGCTGCTTTCATTAGAAGCCAAATAACAAAACTGGTGGTTGCATGCTTGAGTGAGCCTGAGACTTCACATGACATCTCCGTAGGCGATTTTCTCCAAGTTCTGGAAGCAACTTCCGAAGTTTATGGGGATACGTCGTTATATTTGAACTCCTTGAAGTTTGTCATGGATGAGGCACACATCTTTCACACCAAGTATAGTAAAGGGCAAGGTTTGCAGTTTGGTTATCGAGCTGGAGTTTTGAAAATTTGGTGCCCATGTTGATGGTGAAGAAATTGGGATTGAACACATTAAAATATCCTTAATCCCATTCACATACCTGGTTGAAGAGGGGAAACAATATACTTGTGGATCAACAGTGCTTGGTTGAATTTTCAATTGGGGATCAGTTTTAGGAGCAAATGTGGTGCGACGTAATTCCTATAGATGCAAGCCATATTTTGTTGCGAAGGCCTTGGTAGTACGACTGCAAGACTCGGTACAACAACTTCAAGAATATTTATTCTTTTATAAAGATGGGAAACACATTGTATTGTTACCTATTAAGGATTTGAGAGGTGTAGGCTACATAAAGGTGTCGGTCTCAATGGCTACGTTCCTGCAGTTAGTTCGAGTTGCTCCAGTATCACTGCATTGGTCATACAAGTGGGAGCTGAGAAGGAGAGTGAGATACCAACACTGCTACAACCACTACTACATGAATTTTAGGATGCGATGGCCGACAGTTTCCCATAGAGATTAGCACAACTGAGGGACATTCAACGCATTATAGATTTCATACTAGGATCAGTGTTGCCAAACCAACCTTTGTACAGATTAAGACCTGCGGAGTATGATTTGCAACAAAAAGTATATGATCTCGTCGCAAGAGGGTTGGTTAGAAAGAGTACCACTCTATGTGTTGTGCTTGCCCTGATGGTACCCATGAAGGATGGTTCGTGGTGGATGTGCATTGTCAGTAGAGCCATCAACAAGATCACCATCAAGTATCGGTTTCCCAATTCTCGCTGGGAAGTTCTCTTGGATCAGTTCTACGAAGCCACCATCATTTCTAAGATCGACTTATACAGTGGGTAAAAGATTCATATGAGGTCAGGAGACGAGTGGAAGTATGTTTTCAAGACACCAGATGGTTTATATGAGTGGACAGTTATGTCTTTTAGATTGTCAACCTCGCCAAACATTCTATGAGATTGATGAATCAGGTAATCCGGGCCCACATCGGTAAATTTGTCTTGGTATACTTTGACTACATTCTGGCATACATCCGGTCTGTGGAGGAGCACTAACAACATCTGAGGATGTTATTCTATGCCCATCCAAACAAGTACCATTTTATGACAATGCAAGCATGCTTTTTGGGTTATAATATGTCTAGTGCAAACATTCAGATGAATCCTACAAATATCAGGGCATTATGAGCTAGATTGCACCACAGTCTTTCACAAACTAGAGGCAGTTTCTAGGACTAGCATCATTTTAGAGTTGATCCATTAGGAGAATCGGTACCATCACTTACCCTCTAACAAAGCTTTTGAAGAGAGAGAAGTTCCTTTGGATAGTGGTCCCTCGTAATAGTTTAAATGCACTCAAGGAGATGGTGACCCAGGAACCTGACTTCACATTACCAGATTTCAACGAGCTATTCGAGGTAGAGTGTGATGCATCCAACATGTGAATAGGAGCAGTGCTGATTTCGGGAGGTCACCCCATCACTTTTTTCAGTGAGAATTTGAATGATTACAGGAGAGAATATTAGATGCACAAAAAGGATTTTATGTTATTGTGAAAGCTCTGGAGCCATTACCTATTGAAAAATGAGTTTTTGTTGTTCACGGATCACGAAGCCTTAAAATTTTTTAACAATCAGAGCAAATTGAAGGGCCGACAAACTTGACTGGAGCTCTTAGTGTCGTTCCAATTAATGCTTAAGAAGAAGGCGGGGAGGCAGAACCGGGCAACAAATGCATTGAGCTGCTATCACTTGCTGATCACTACGATGCAGAAACCCCACATTTGCTGCACAAAACCCTTCTTTGCATGCGATGCCTTATAGCATGGCTCACAACACCTCTTCCTCTCTTCCTTCATGCACAGAGAATGCACACGATGATGTCATTGATTGTTTCCAAGCCTTCGACAAGCTCGATTGCATGTGAAAGCTCCTTCCTCTTCTCTTTTACGCATGAAACTCGTAAGAAAAGCTATTTGACTCCTGTCCTCTTTGTATGCTAGGGCTTGGCATCTACTTTTTACAAGATCGTTTAAATCTTGATAAGAGAAGTAGCCGACCCCCCTCTTCCCCAAACAATTTTTACTCTTCATATTCTTCCTTGACTTTCTTTTTCATCGTCTCTCGCTCCTTATCTCTCAGCCTATCGCTTTCATACTTTTCTAGATTCCTATGGTTCAAAATAGGTGTCTATTTCCTTAAAACAAAATAATCGAGGTAGATGCTTCCCTTTGAACAGTCCCAAACAAATTATTATTATTATTATTATTATTATTATTATTATTATTATTATTGTTTAAGGTTTAGTTATTACAGTCTCCGCTTATAAAAATTGTCTTCAAAATTTGAAAGTTTAATATAAAAGCAAACATACCTCAATTAAGCAGTTGTAGATATCTTTCTTGTATATCTGAAACTCTCCTTGGTAGCATCCTTCTCTGATTTGGGCTTCCTTCACAAATAGAATCCCCTTACTCCATGTCTTTTAGTTCAAAGTCCAGTATACTCTCATGTTTTTCTATATAGGCAAAAGCAGGATGTATCTCCACTAAATCTACATCAATTCTTTTTGAATCTTCAACAATATATTTCCTAAGTGAATATATATGATAACATTATGTACTTCTCGCACATGAGTTAATAAAACCAATTTATAAGTCCCCATCCAAATCCTCTAAACAATCTCATATGGACCTACATATATAGGGCTCAATTATCCTGTCTTTCCAAATCTTTTCATACTCTTAAAAACTGGTTTTAATAAAAAGAATTTCTCAAACTTTAAATTCAACAGGTCCGTGCTTAGCATCATAATATTTTCTCCATCTATCTTGTATTGTCTTTAATCTGATTTTGATCAATATAATCTTTTCAGTAGCATCATCAACCAACTTGGCTTCAATGACTTGTTTCACCTCTTCAACCCAACATAAAAGTGTTTTGCACTTTCTTACGTACAAAACTTCATATAGAGCTATCCCAATACTAGCCTGATAGCTGTTATTATAAACAAATTCTACGAAGGGTATATGTGATTCCCATCCTCCACCAAAGTCAAGGACAAATAACCTTACTAAATCTTCCAAAGTTTGAATAATAATTTCTATTTGACCATATTTCTTAGGGTGAAAAATTGTACTAAAAGTCAATCTTGTGCTCGAAGCCTCTTGATTATTTTAACAAAATCTGGAAGTAAATTTGTCATGTCTTTTTAAAATAATATGTTTTGGCAATCTATTCATCATTATAATTTGATCAACATATAATTTGACTAACTTTTCAACAAGATCTGTTTGTCTAGTGAACAAAATATTAGTTAACTCATTCAATCTGTCAACAATTATCTAAGTAGCATCATGATTGTTGTGTAGGATGTGAACGAGCCAAACAAGTCACACTTATATCTAATATTCACATTTAGAATGTTTAGTTATAAGTTTATATAATATATTATTACGTTAATAATATATATAATTTTTTATTTCGAGCTAAAATGAGCTAAATATGATTTAACAAACCTATTACCTCTTCCACCTAGTAACCATCAAGTTTTTAGAAGCTTTTCGGTTAACCCCCAATTTCCCAAATATATCAGGCCATCAGAGTTGCTCACAAAATAAGATCAGAGACAACCTCAGCCGCACTCTAGATTGCACCTCAAGCTGTAGCAAGTACTCCAAAACTACAAAATGACTTGTACCTTTCAGATAGGAGATACATTAGATATTTGAAATGGGTTGTGGTGGGAGAGTGCATATGTTAGCAAAGCCAGTTGACAACATATGTGATGTTTGGGTGGGTTACCGTAAGGTATTGAAGGAATCTGGTCAGTTGTCGGTAAAGGGCGGGGTTATGAAGTGGTATACCTGAAGTGGAAGAGGCCGGTTTGCGTACATGTATAGGGCTGCTCTGTGTTGTGCAGTCCTGCATCTAGGCAGTATAAAGTTGTAAGGTATATCGCTACTGATTGAGATGATAGAAGCTTGCTGATTTGTGGACTTGAATACCCAGGAAGCAGCCGATTGAACCTAGGTGTTTCAGTTGGAATGTTGCAACCAGAAATTTGGTCAGCTTGGAGATCTCGCCGGAATCATTGTCCGTAATGAGGATATCATCTACGTAGATGAGGATAAACATTTGAATTTTATTATGATGGTATCGTAGGAGGGAAGGATCCTCCTTGCTGAACTGAAACTTGTTAGCTTGAAAGAAGTCAGAGAAAGTGACGAACCATTGGTGTGGAGTCTGCTTGAGGCCATAAAATAATTTTTTTTTCAACAAGCATACATGATTTGAAAATTGTAGATTCTGAAACCTGGATGATTGTTTCATTTACACTTTCTTATTGAGGTTACTGTGGAGGAACGGGTTGGAGATGTCGAATTGAATGATGTTCCAAATGTGATGAAGGGCTATCGCAATGAGTATGTGAATGATAGGAAGTTTGACAATTGGGCTGAACGTTTCATGATGTTTGACTCCACACTCTTGCATGTGATCTTGAGCAACTATGCAGGCCTTTTGAGTGTAACTTCATCGAGGGAGTTCAGTTTTGTTGTATAGGTCCACCTGGAGTCAATTATAGGTTGATTAATAGGAGTGGCAACTAATATCTAAGTGCCTTGTCTCTAAAGTGTATTGAACTCTTCTGTCATTTTGTTCCATCATTGTGGTAGTTCGGATTTTTGACTGAAGCGGGTTGGGTCGGGTGAATGTTTAGTGTGGTGGAGGTTTAATTTCTTAATTGGTTTGAGGTGACCTGTTTTTGCTCCAGTGATCATAGGATTGGTTGGTGGAGGTATATAAGGGGACTGGTGTTGAAGACTGTAGGAGAATTGAATGGCGAGTGCAGTGGAAGTGGGATGCAATGATGGAGCTGACGCAGGAGGTTTTTGGACTGTAGGTTGTAAGAAGGTTGTTGGTTGTAGGAAATATGAGGGAGTGAGCTGAAATGGGTGGCTTATTTGTTTGCAGTGAGGATGAAGTTTGTAGAAACGGAAAAGTGTTTTCATCAAACACCATGTGTCGTGAGGTGGTAATTTTGTTGGTGATGGGATTGTAGCAGTTGTAACCTTTATGTTGGAGAGAATACCCGAGGAAACTGCATTGAACTGATGTCTGTTCAAGCTCGTGTTTTGTTTGAGGTTTCTGCTAGGGATAACAAGCACACCCAAAGACACGAGTATGAGTGTAGGTTGGTGGAGATTTATGGAGATGCTCTTTTGGGGAGATATATTGTGTAGTTCTAGTAGGCATCCGATTTATGAGGTGAACTGCTGTTAAAAGGCTATCGGTCTAGAATTTGTATGGGGCGTGAGCTTGATGTATTAGAGCTAGAGTGTCCTCTATAAGATGTTTGTGTTTGCGCTCCACCACCTCCTTTTGTTTGGGTGTTTATGGTCAAAAGTATTGATGTAGAATGCCTTTCTGGTGAGAAATTGGTTGAGGTTGTAATTGTTATATTCGTCGCCCCCATTGGAGCGAACAATTTTTATGTTGGTAGTGAATTAGTTTTGTAGTAGGTTGATGGCATTTTTGGGTGATCATTATCGTTCGAGATTTGAAGTGCATAAGAAATACCCAACATAAGTGAGAGAAGTCAACAACAAATGTAAGGTAATATGTATAACCTTGATAAGAGGGAATTGGAGTTGGACGCCATACATCACTATGGATAAGTTTTAATAATTTGTAGTTTTGTCTTATAGATGATACAAAGGGCTGTTGGTGACTTTTAGTAATATTGCAAATGCTACAAAAAATTAAAGAGTAATTTTGCAAACCCATTTTTGGTGGCTGTAGTTGATGTTCGAGGGTAGTCCAGATGGCTGCAGTGGACTGTAGATGCAGAATGTGGAGAACCGCTGGGCTGATGATTGAGTAGAGTAGGGCAGTTAGATTGTGGTCCCAACAGCTTCCATAGTTGAAATTTGTGGTTCTCGATATTGTCATTGTTGGCACCTTGGAATTGGGGAGGACAGACAACTTCCATCGAGAAATCCAGAAAACCCATTTGCCTCAATGGTTTTCAAGACCCGAGCCTTCCAGATGTGACAATTTTCAGTGGTCAGTTGGTTTTGGGTGAGGTGTTTGAGATGAGAGTTAAAAAATTTTAGGGCAGGTGGGATGTTGATGGTAGGAGCATTAAGAAAAGGGGATTGAAAATCTGAAACCATAAATTCATCCATTTGTCGGGAAGAAGAGGTTTTACCCGATGTTGAGAAGGAGGTGATTTCCCAGGCGCAGCTCTGGTACCATGAAATCAGGGAGAACCTGGAATTAGTATTTGGAGAAGGAGAAACTCAGCATGCGACCCGAGAAGGAATTCCTTTTCCTAAATATTCCATATTGTCAAGTATCATGTAGCAGTTAGTAAAAAGGTGAAAAGGAAAGTTTTGGATACCTTTGCTTTAATAGCCGAATCGGTTATATTGGGCAGCAGTCCTCCTTTGGTGACCACATATGGGTAATAATGGTGTAGTGTTGCTAATACTCCAGACTACCATCTCTTCAAAATAAATAGAGATATTGATAAGGGCCGCTCATATCCAACTTAGTACGATTTGGATCCGTATCCAAAATGCTACTTGATACAAAAAATTTAGTAATTTTAATGGACATAACAATCTAAATAAAACTCAACCCAATTCAAGGCAAAATTTGGCTTTACTGGTGGTACGGATGCACTGCTATTCTGATTTGTTAGCAATTTGACTTCAACTCCATTCGCGTATGCTAAACTTTCAAATAGCAATCAAATATTCGTCAAACTTCAAATTATGTTTATGAAGTGATTTGCCAGCACAATTGAAAAGACCATTGTTGTTGATATCATCTTAGAGAAATGAAGGGATGAGACAATAATCAAATATCCTGCTCATTTATAAAATTTGAGCATGTAGTACGAGCAACAATTGAATGAGAAGCATGTACATCAATTGTTGAAGGGCAACATTAAAGGTAAGATAATTCTTTATTTATGAACTCCATCAGCACTTTTCTGGAGCTACTGGGCATGGTGACAATGATTAAAAATTTAATTCTTTCAAAATTTTGAAGCCATCTTGATGGGCTCAAATTAAGCAAAAGTTCAATGTACAAGAGAAGGCAAGGTCAATGCTACCTCTTTTGCAATGCTAGCAAGGGGAAGCAAATAACTTATAATGGCTATAGGGGAAAATGACTTGTTTGTAATGATAAGAAAGAAAGCAAACAATCAATCCTAATTTTCTGTCAAAGCTAGAAATAGAAAATGTGAAATCTTAAATCTTCTTTAGTAGAGTTGAGTGTAAAACAAATAATGATAAATTTTTATTGAAATTTTCTATTTTTCAAAGAAATGATGAATAAAGAATTTGTGATAAGGTTGTATTGCTAAGCACTCAAAGAAGTCCTAGAACTTCTAATATATAAAAGAATTAAAGAAACATATCAGAGGAGTGATCCCAATTACTGCTCTTATCCTTGTTGGATAATTAGTTTTACATCTTCAAAAATTGGCTCAAAAGAAAGCATAGAAAAAAGGAATTAATAATATCATAGTTTATTCGAAAAACATTCTCTTTTGTGTCACCAACCAAAGAAGAAACAAATGAAAAACCAATACAAGACGGAGAATGAGAAATGTTAGTTTTGTAGAAAATTATGAAAATGTTAGCATCAAATGGAAGTCTCTAATTATTTTAGTGCTTGAATTGAAAGAAAAGCCATGTTTGAGTGCATCAACTTCCAAGCCGTTGACAGAGAAGCATTTCACTCAAGGTGTTTCATCATTGTTTAGTCAAGCCCTGCAATTATTTCTAAACGACAACTTTAGTGAAGAATCCAAATAGAAAGAGAACCGTAACCTAGAAAGTTAGAAACAATCTATATGATTATTATCAGCCTGCAAGACAGACTGTCAGGAATACAGATTCATATCTGAACTACAGATTCATATCTGAACTACAGATTCATAAATTAAATGAAGAAGATAATGAAGAATCACTTTCTGTAGAAATATGTCCAGTTGTTTCGTTGATATTAATTGTACTTTAGCAAACTTCATTTTAAATCCATGGTCGGTGTCATGTAGCAAAAGCTCCAACTTACATAATGTACAAAAATAAAATCCGAAGGATCTATCTTTACAAAAGAATATCATGGAGAAACAACAAAGTCTTGTCTAATGGTGCTATAAAAGGACAGCAATTTTATGGAAGGTTTGTGTAAATATGAACCTTCCATTCAATCCTTTGAGATAATGCAAGTTGATTTTGAGAAAATCACTCCATCAGAAGAAACAAAATTGGATGAAGTGATCCAAGCTTAGTGGAGGAGCGTTTATGTTATTGGTGTCATCACTAAAGAAAGGCCCATCAAATAAGAATAAAGGCAACTGCTCAATTGAGCTCTACTTCATAAAAATCAAATTTAAGATATGTTCTCCAAATTGTGGGGCTTTAGTCTCCAAATTGATGAGCAAAAGGAGCAACTGTTTGCCATCAACTAGAAAACAATGCTTAGTCGTTGGGTCATTGGGTGCTTCTTCCTTGATAATAAATAAAATATTTAGAAATGGTGATTAATGTTTCTTAATTGAACTTTTTCTTACTCTTGCTCTTATAAATAAACCCCTGGGCTGATTTCGGCCTTCCATTCAACATTGAAATTGTATGTTATTTTTTTTAAAAGATTCACATGTTTTCATTTTATGATTTTGCTTGGGAATGAGCTTTTTTTTAGCATCAACGACATTGTTTTCATTTTTCTTTGGTTTTTTCTATTTTTATATCGGGCTTGTATTTATTGCTCTCATCTCTGTTTGTTTCAAAAGTTCTGATATCCTTCCTGCAACCATCACAGGAAATTCTTGGACCAGTCCCTGAAGGATTTGATCTCTATTTTTCTTCCAGATTTCCCAGACTTCTGATTGAGGTCTACAAGGTCATATGCATACACTGCAAGGAGGAGACTTTCTTAAGAAAATACTTCGATGGCAGTTGGATATAATGAATTTTCGTGTTTTCGATCCCAATGAACCGCACACATTCCAATTCTTTGAGAGTTGGTCCTTGTACAATTTCAGAAATTTCTTCTTATAAGTTATAAAAATGTATATTCTCATCCGCATTTCTGTTTCTGATTATGGAATTGTTTGAAATCTAGTCATCTAATTCAAATTAAATAACTGAATTTGATAATTATGTAAATTACAAATATCATAATAACAGGTGAAGATTGACCGTGGAGTTTCTCACTGCAAGAGCACTGGTTCAAATCATGAATATTATTCTTTCGGCTCACCTTTTCTGAAAGAAAGACTAAAAAGGGCAAGGTGAGAAGTACTATTTTCTTCCTTTTTTTTCTTGCTATTGTGTTTTTGTGAAGTGTTGGTGGTTAATAGATTTATGTTGAAATGCCAGTGATTCAGAATTGCTCATTGCAGAAAATTTCACCTAAAAGTTGGGTTCATTATTTAAACGTGTTGGGACTATCATGAGCTAATTAAAGAGTCATTATATGGTTGGATTCTAAATTTATCAGAGGGATGCATTAAGCTCTTTAATGCACAAGATTAGACAATTATGTTATATATTGTCTCATGCATTTAAACTTGTTGTTTTGTTAATATTAAGTAATGAAATGATTGGAATAAATGTTATTATAAAATAATTAGTTAATTATAAATGATGAATGATCAAATTAAGAAATGATTTATTCATTTATTTTTGAATGAAATTATTTTTGAGAGCCTCGGGAAATGCTGCATTCAATTTTGATGACACATTAATTTTTCTATTATTCTAATTAAATCGAACATCTCAATATTATTTTTGGAGTTCAAATTAGGATAAAGAGCAGCAACTTTTGTAACCTGAAGGACCTTTTAAAAATATTTATGAAAATGCTTGATGGTAATTAGATTATAAGCTTAATTATTTTTTTTAGAGTTTTTTTTTTTTTAATATTCAAATTCGTGATCTGGGTAAACGTCTGTACGCAGATTTGATTTTTGCAGATACGCCAGCAAAATTACATATGATCAAATATAATTTTCGATGTAATTTGGATTTTAAAGCAACCTGACATTTGGGGTAAAAATTCGTGAGAATTTATTTTGTAATTATTTAAGTTTTATTTTTGACAAATTTGTATATGATACAGTGCAATTAAGTAAGATAGTGCATTTAAATAAGATGTGCTTAATAATATATAAAAAAAATTCTACTATTTAAATGAATAATTTGAAAATCTAAACCATAACAAATTTCTGTGCATATAATCAATTTGGGTGTTTTAATGCGGAGTGCAATGAGTCTGTGATAGCGTAATTCCAAGTAGGACATTGAAACGTTAGATAAAAAAGAAAGATTTACGGACATACCACTTAATTCCAATGACTTTACGTATCTAATGCCTAAACTTCAATTTTCACATACACGCCACCTTGCCTATGCATAAAAAGGTGTTGGATCCAGACTTGTCCATACATGCCGAAAGAATATAGCATCGAACAAGAGAGAATGAGAGATAAAGAGAGAAATGAATTTTAGTTTAGAGAAAGTGTGTGACTCTTATAGAATAACCTCCTATTTATAGAGAAAGAGGGTACTATGTGTGAAATTACATATGTGCCTCCAGTTTAATGGAAATTGTATAAGTTATTACAAGTATTTTGTATATTGAGCTCAGGGCCTGGTGGCTTTAAGGCTTAGTTTGCTAGTTGGCAAACCCTTTAGAAGATGTCTGTCGGCTATGCTAGAGAGACTCATCGGTCTGCCTGGTTTGGCAAGCTGCAAGTCATTTAGGTTTTGATGTTGTTGGTTGGCTAGATTTCTATTGGCAAATATCGGTTGATAAAGTCTGGTTGTCGAGCTCTGCAAGCTGGACAAAGCTAGGCTATTAAGCAAAGGATGGATCACCGTAATCCCATAGGTAGCCACCCTCGGACGAAGAGATCTGGGAGATGGCTAAGCTTCATCTAATTGACTCATGGTGATGTTTGAGGAGGGTACTTGATATCTGTGAGGGAATTGTAAAATTAAAGGGGCTAGCTTTCCCTTTAGGTTGGTTCCATCGTGGAGATGTCTTCGACTCCCTTATACTTGACAACTAATTGAACTGCTTAGGTTTAGGCTGCTTGGTTGCCTTGGTTAACCTTGACCTTAATGCTCCAAATTGGACGCATGAAGCCTTGAGTCCGCAATTGGTGCGCCCTCCCGGGACACGTCTTGTACGATCCTTGTCATTAAATTTCCTTGGGATTCATGTTGGTACTTTTTCCTTATATATATATATATATATATATTTAGGTCTCCTATTTTCTTACTATTTACAAGTCATGTTGTGATTAGAACAAAAAACTTTAATAAAAAATAAATCTTATTTATAATAACTCAATGATTTAGTAATTGAACACCTTGAAAATCTATGCCTTGTGTTTTTATAAAAAGAGCGTGAATGGCCTGGACTTCTTACCTCTTTCCCAATTCTCCCTTACATTATAGTGTCTGAACGTCGAGTGTTTCCATGACGAACGACATCATGGTAGGATACAAGGTGGCAAGATCTAAGGCCTTTGATAGGGCAGCTTATATGCAGGCTTTTGGCGAAATGAAGGTGAAGTCCTAGATGGAAGGAGAGTAGAAGAAAGCAGAAGGAGAGAAGAGGAAGTCAGAAGGAGAGAAAAGGAAGAAAAGGTTGTGAAGAAGAGGAAGGTACTTGATCAAGCAGATCTTGTGGGATCATCTGACTCACTTCGCAACCATCAGCTAAAAGAGGTTCGAGCAGAGGTTGGAGGGAGATATGTTGCCCTCTTGCTAAGCAATCAGTTCTTACTGCTAAGGCACCAGCCTTTCTTGCTGCAACATCTGCTTCTGGTTTCCCCAAAAGTTCCAGTTCTGTTTGTTGATCGGACATACCAGGGAGAAATAAGTGTTGCAGTGCTAAGCAAGGGTACTAGGAGCAATCGATGTTCCACCACTGACTTTGGCGATGGAAAAAGCTAGTGAGAGTATGTGATGTTTATTAAGTCTGAATGTGATTGAATCCTGGGAATGAGAAATTTTGATCTTGCTTATTTTCTTAAAAAAAGTTTTCAAATTCTTTTTTATAATGCCTTTTGGTGCAGCTCATCCTGTAACTGAGATCATGACCGTTGGTTCTAATTTGACAGGCCTTGATGCTGATCTTTGTGGAGAGCCAGTTGTAGTGGACCAAGGGCCTATTAGAGGCGACAAGCTTCCAAGCGTGGGAGAAGGGACCAGTCATCCGTGTCGTGTTGACAAGGCTCAAGGGGTGCAACCAATGGATGCTAAATCTCCTCTTAGTCATTGATGCACCACTTGTGAGAGACAGAGGCTTCCTTATCACAGGAGGCAAGGTTTCACCAACCTAGGAGATGCGCATAATGTTGGCTTGCATTGAGATGGTCGACCAGATGGAGAGGGAGATGGCTGCCCTCCGCAGAAAGATAACTGCCCTTCAGAAATAAATAATCACCCTTTGCACGGAGTTAATGACAGTTTAGGGGGCTTCTTCATCATTCTTGGTTCATGCAAAGGTCAGTCAGGTGGACTGTTTTATGTTAGGAGACAATGTATTGTATAAAAGGCTACTTCAACAAGGGTTTATCTTGGCTGAAGTGACAAATGATATTCTTCCGAAGTATTTTCTCCCAGAATAGTCTTTTGAGTGGTATCTGTAATTTATATTTTATAAAAAAAATTATTTTATTTATTTTTTCTAGAAATGTGTATCTGCGTGACTTTCTTGTCATTGTAGTTTTTGATGACAAATGACCTTATTGGCCTTGCAGTGGTTCATCTACAATCCCCACCCTATAAATAGAGCCAAGGGTTTTTTTTGTGGAATTGTTCCATTCTCTTCTCTGATTTTTCTTCATCCTCCAAGCTCTTTCTATTTGCACATTATTTGAAAGGCTCCTAAGCCTCCCAAGAGTAGTTCAGCTCAATTCGGGTAAGCGAGGTGTCCACTATGACCAGGGATCAAGTGGAGCTTCTTCAAGATGATGCATTTACCTCCTGATTATTCAACTCCAAACAGTGGAGAGTCATGACTGGGCAACAGATAGCTTTGGCTCAGATCTAATTTTCTATAGGGTTTAGTTTAAGTGTGGCCTTTGATTTCCACTTTGCAAAGAGCTTCGGTGATATGGTGTCATCCTCACTCAAGTGTTGACTCACTCCATAAAGACAAAAATGACGTGTAATCTTCTATTGGTGGATGGAGGTCGATTGGTTGATGAACCTGTTTACACACATGTTCATCTTCAGGATTGATATGTATCTTTGTCTGCTGTAGGTTCCAACTGCTAAGGCAATTGAAGAATCAAAGAAAGGACCTGAAAATGTTGTTTCTAGTCAGCTCCTATGTTGGCAGCTGAAGAATTTGCATCCTTCCATCGGAAGGCACTATGAAATAAGTGAAGACTTTGGCTGACAACCATCTTGCTCATGAAGTGTTGATCGAGGGACAATGCTTGTCCACTTTCTAGTACCTTGATGTGTAGATACTTAATCATATATTCTTGTTAGATAAGTGTGGGTCGATGATGCAGGATCTTTTGGGTAGCTTATGATGCCAAGGAGTTAAACTAATAGAAAGAGACTACCTTTGGTGCCTCTAAGAAGAAGTCTCGAGGGAATGCCATGCTCTCCCAAGCTATAATGGTGGGTGTCAGGCCTAAGGCAATAGTTTTTGCCGACCAACAAATATATGAAATTATCTATGCCAGTGTAAATTTTGAAGGTACAAACTTTATCTTTTATACTTCTCAAACCACCCTAACTGTTCAACAAGTTTTCACAAATGATTTGACCATCATCCGTGATAACAAAAACTAAATCTTCTATGCCAAATATCGATACTTCAGGCCTCTGCAGTAAGGGTTCTCCCAAACAAAAAATCACACTATTGTTTGGAAGTTATGAACAAGAGGCTTTGACAGAAAAGGCAGAGGTGTGGTTGACCACCACCAGATTGACTAGTACCCTTTTTATAGATTGAAGACAAAGGGAAGAGCCAACCACGTGTCACCTATTACTTTGACTGAGACCAAATATCATAGGGAAGGAAAGGCTCCCTCTATTTATCAAGAATCTCTACCTCCTTTTCCACTTCAGGAGAAAAGGAAGGGCTCTCCACCCAAACAAATTTCTTCTCTTTAAGAAAGGATTGAAGGTCTAGTCCAGTTCTTGATATTAGTACCCAAAATCTCCATTGACATCTAATTATCCTTTAGCCCTCATGGAGGTGAACTGGTCCACAGAGAAGGAAAGGCTCCAACTGTTTATCAAAAATCTCCACCTCCTCTTTCACTTTAGGAGAAAAAGAAGGGCTCTCCACCCAAACAAATTTCTTCGCTTGAAGAAAGGATTGAAGGACAAGTCTAGTTCTTGGGGAACTTCAAGATGATTGATAGGAGGAAATATTGGTACCCAAAATCTCCACTGACATCTAACTGTCCTTTATCCCTTATGGCGGTGATCTAGTCCTACTGCTTTGAGAAGTCACTAAAGACTCTTAACCACATATATTTGTACTAAGCATCCGATTGTTACCATACCATGGCTTGGGATGCTACCCAATTCCAGTCACAATTCCTTGATCGAGTGGAGAAACCAAAGGTTACAAGTACCCTGGACAATAAATCAGAGAAATGAGCTGTAATAATAGAAAGAAGGTTGAAGAAGTCCTTGGCTGAGAGGGAGTAAGAGATGTGTTATCACAAGGAGAGGGTTTCTTCACTGTAGAAGGAGAATTAAGAATGGAAAGAGAAGATGGTGTTGATGGTGACTAAGAAGAAGCATTTTGATTAGCTTGCTCAATAACTGCAAGTCAACACCTCCCTGACCATTGAGAGATTTGTGAAGCATGACCTTGTCAAACAAAAGTGGTGTGACCTTGAGAAGTTTGCAGCTCTCTGGAGAGTGATGATGAAGAGGAGAGAACTAAGAAGGAAACCAATAAAGAGGAAAGTGCCAAAAATAATAGGGGATTGTTGTTGACCTCATTTTTTGTTGAGGTTTAGTTTTTTCCTCTTTAGTAGCCTAAGGTCAGCCATAGGATTTTCCTATTGACTATTCTTAGAAAACTAGAAAAGGCACCCTCACCACTAGAAATTCCAAACTCTTCTCTACTCAACTTGAAGTTCCACATGTTGGTTTCAACCTCTAAATACTTAGTAGGTGGGGTCACTATAGGGGAAACTCAAGATGAGTCACCCTTAGGACTACTGGACCTTAAGGTTGATGCTGAGTGTTGGTTTGGAGCTGAGGCACTCACTACACTTACCTGCACCCACAATCACTCACAACCCTGAACTCAAATTTCTAGCCTAGGTCCCTTAATCTTCTGGGATACTCATGTAGATGGTCCCCTAAACCTACTAGCCCTAGGGATATGGTTTAGCTAATACTACTACATAGAGGAATCAAAATGAGGTTTCCATTGGTCCATGGCTTATTGATGGTAGTTGGCACTCTAACTCTACCAAGATACCCAACCTACCCTTTTGCCCTTGAGCACCCCAAATTACCTAAACATCCTTGACAACCTAAACTTTGCCAACATTCCCAAGTTTACCCAAAATGCCCAAATTTGATCAAAATTCATTTCAAACCTTTTGAAAACCTCCAAATTATCCAAACCCAAAATCTTCAAAGATGGCCAAATTACCAAAATACCCCTCCATTGCCCAAAATCCCAAAAATTCTAAAAATTCCCAGAAAATTTCAATAAATCCCAAATATTACCAATTTCAATTCTCTCAACTACCACATGACCCAATTTATCCAATTTGACCATCTTTAACCAAAATTCTCAAATTTGTCTTTAAAGACCCAAATTTCCCCAAATTCAACTCAAAAGTCCATCAATTTGATCTCAATTGACCACAATTTCAATCCTAAACTCAAATTAACTTTTGATATGACCAAACTAAACCAAATACAAGCCTAATTGGCCCATGATTTGAGCCCAATTTTGAGTTAGGTTAAAACCCCAACTTTGGCCACATAACTTAATCTCACCAAATTGAACCCATAGCCTAGTCAATTGGCCCCAATTAATGTTGAAAAATCTTGATAACATTCTTATACATCAAAATCAACCATAAATTGGCCTTGGTGAAGCCTCAAATCCATTTGATTTTGGCCTAAATCCAAAATTCCCAAATTTAGCCCCAAATTGGCTAAGTCCCCAAATTTCACCCAATCGATATCCTTAACCTCCAAATTGGCATCAAATTCATGTTGAAAACTCTTCATGAGGTCCCTATTGTCCATTTACAACAATCAATTTGGACTTAGCCCAAGGCTAACCCAAGCTAGACCCAAGCCTAGCCCAACATGACCAAATTGATTAAAGTTCAAAATTCCGTCAAATTGATCCTTCAATTGAGCTCAAAACCACTTCTATACTTCTTTAAAGTTGTTCCTTATGATCATCTACACCATATGAAACAATTAATTGGGCCAATTGACATGACTAGCCTAGACCAAACCCAAGACTTGGTCATTTGCACCCATTTGGACCCATGCACTAAATGTGACCTAACCACCCTAAAGTCACCAAATTAACTCCACCCCAGCCATTAGTTGGACTTAGTGACCAGTCCAAAAACCATGAAACCACTTAAATCATGCCATGTACCAAAGGTCCCCCAAATTAAGGGATATTATTTCCAAAAATCCATGTGCTTAAGATATCCTTACCAAAATTAGGTATTATTACACTAAATTGTTGTGACATATTCTCCTGGGTTCCCTGAGCTCCTAGCCACCGCCTCAGCCGGCCGGTCAGCCTAGTGGCCGGAAAAGCTCAAAACCGAGAGCCACCCCCATGACACCTCACCCAAATCAAACCTAGAGGGCAGTTTATCTAAATCAAATTGAAGAGCTCCTCTGCCCTCCACCTAAGCACCACAATGATCAAACTTGTGCCCTGAGAGCCACCCCATGATCATTTTTATAAGAACTCATCTCCATGACCATGGGAGGTGTGCTAAATTTTTCTCAAAGAAAGCCTCCCAAATCACTCACAGAGCTTCCTTGAGATCTCCACAACCCATTCCAATCACTCCACTGCCTTGATTCCCCCTGTATAACCCTAATTGTGAGCTTAAAAATTAGGGCAGAAATAGGACATCTCTCAAAACTCCACCAAACTTCAATTGCTTGTGCCCACACCTTTACAACAGCAAGAGAAGACAAAGCCCCATCAAATTACCCTCTGAAATAGCCTCCACCATAGCTCTAGACCAACACCTGAAATCGAGCTTGGTCGAATTCATACATAGGCTTACACCACAGCAAGAGGCTTAATCCCTAGCCTCCTTGGACCCCAACGAACGTGCCGAGCACCTCTGATTGAAGCCTCCCTTCTCAGAGCAAAGGTATAAAACTTCTCTTCCTCTCGAGCCTATTTTGATTCTCCATTTACTTGGGCTTGATTTCACGAAACATTAACCATATGGATGTGTTTTTCTCACTAAGACGAGCATTTTTAAAAAAAATTCACTTAATTTGGTTGAGAAATGAGAGAGATCATAAGCCTGGAAGGTGGACGACTCTACACCTAAGCGATTGGGGACGATGACCACGTGTCGTCCGATCTCAGGTGTATCAAATTGATGGCCAAGATGAAGTTGGACAACACTTCTTTACATAAGCAGGATGTGTGGCTGCAGGCGTGGACGACGACGTCAAATAGGAGCGCGCCACGTGGAGTTTCAGAGCTGCCTAGGATCTACATGGCGCCGCGTGGATAAGTAAAAAAATAGGGCTTGTTCTATTTATTTAAACTCCCTAAACTTCAAAAATTCATAACTTTGTGTAGAAAAATCACAAATATAAAATAAAAAATACCCTCTTACTCAGTGAACAGAGGAGACTAATGTGGAATAAATTTCAAGTCCATTTGATGCATAAAATATTTTTAATTAATTAAACACTGTTTGGGGTCATTTGATTCTCCATGCATATTGATACATCACATTGGCTTGAAATTTTGGCATGTTGTAGCCTTTATCAAGGGAAACATCCTCTAATTTTTCCAAAGCCAGAGAGGCCCTATACAGAGATCCATATTTTTGAAGTTCTTGCAAATTATTTCCTTAAAATAATCATGGAGACATTGATTAGAAAATTCTAAGAAGATTTTGGAATGTACACCATGACTAGAGAAGCTTTTGGAAATAATTTCATGGGTTAAGTCATTTAAAATGCACTTAAATTTTACAAACATTAAATCACTAAAATAATTAATTTTGGAAAATATAAACATTTAAATGACTTGATTTTTAATCTTCACTGTGGTTTATGATATAGAGAACTCATTATAAAAATCTCAAAATATTTTGAGTTCATTTGGTAACTTAAGTTGATTTTTAAAGATAAATATCACTTTTGACACTTAAATGATTTTTAAAAAATTAAAATATAACTCAAAAAATTATGAAACTTAGTTTTTTGAGTTCTCTATGATCAGAGATATTTTATAAAAATAAAATAATATTTAGAATAAAAACATGATTTTAGCCTGTTTTAAATATCTAAAAATTCATAAAAAAATAAATAAAAAAAATTCATGGAAATGTTCTAAATTGCTTCCTAATCACTTAGGAAAAATTAGAATATTTTTCCTGATTTTCTAAATAAAGATCCTTAAATCACTTAGGATTAGAGAAATAAACATAATATAATCAAACATCCTTAAAACACCACTAAGCCTAATTAAAAAAAATTGGCTAAGTGTTCATGTTACACTAACTTTCCCTTTAAGGAAATTCACTCACATAATTTTCAAATTAAATGATAATTACCTCTTTCTTAGGGATACTTAAGACATCAATGTTCACTGAGGATTAGAAGTATTCACAGGATGAACCATTAAGTAACATAATAAGTTTAAATGGACTCGAGGCTTTTCACCAGTTGGTGAGAGGGAGGAATGAACCTGCTTCCTCCTCCTAACTTGTTGGATACCTCAGAGGTATATTAAACTTAATATACTTTGCTCAATGAAATCATCCTTAATTAAACTTTTAAGGACTCGCCAAAATACAATAAAGAGTTAGGAAAACCACAAGAAATTTACTTTTCCTGCTCTTCATAAATGCCCTCACATGCATTTTTAAGTTTCAGGTGGTGGAACGAGAAGACTCGCCAAATACACTTTTAGGCGCTGTTTGGTTCGGCTTCTGCTGCGCGGCGCGGCGTGCGACAGCCGCTTCGTCCCGCATTCCGGTGTTTGGTTCGGCGTTTCGCGGCAAATATTTGGCGAAGCGGATCGATCCGCGGCCGCGATATTAGGCCGCGGTCCCCGCTTTCCTCTTACCCATTGTCCCGCTTACCCCTTTCGTTTCTCTTCAGCCCTAACGAGTTCCCTTGCGGCTCTCCTTCGTCTTCTTGCTTCGTTGCCCCGCGATCGACAGATCTGAGGTATAACGAGCATTTTTCTTCTTCTAATCGCAGATTTGAGGGTTCTTTGTGATTTTTTCGAATGTGATGTTTTCTCTACTCCTATCCTTCCTACTTCGGCGATTTTTTCTTCAACACGTGAAAAAAATGACTGTGATGTTCTTTACCCCTTTCTTTCATCACTAGGGTTATGCCTTCTCTTTACCTTCTCCTTTGACGCATTCTTGATTGGTGACTGACGGCTCAAGGTTGGTCGCAGATTGTGGTTGTGGTGGTTGATTCATGTGTAGTGGTAGTTGTTAATGCAATTAGTGGTGTGAAGTGCATAGATGACAGTGCATTCGAACGGTCGAATTGATGTGGAGTTGGCTTGTTAATGTCATGATACCTTGCTCTTCTACCTCCAAATGATGTTGAGTTGGGTTAGGAGGGGGATTGATCATTCCCTTCTTCTCTTGCTTGCG
>NEWO01000330.1:446809-457869 GCA_003013225.1 Phalaenopsis aphrodite | reverse complement strand
GTACTTCTCAGTGGGTTTGACTTCCCTCGTCAGTTTAGCGCAAGCTATAATAAAACCCGAAGATCCAATGTTTGCCAGAACGCCAGCACAGATTCGCAACGATGCCCGATACATGCCACATTTCAAGGTACACATTCATAATTTAAATCAATATTAATGGGTTGCATATTGAAATGATTTAACTTTATTTGTGAAGGGTTGCATCGGCGCAATCGATGGAACGCATGTTCATGCCAGGGTACCGGAAAACGAGAAAGTTGCATTTATCGGACGTTCCGGGAGCACAACTCAAAATATCATGGCAGTTTGTGATTTCAACATGTGTTTCACATTTGCAATGGCTGGATGGGAGGGCAGCGCACATGATAGTAGAATCTTCAAAATTGCAATGAGAAATCCGGAGTACAATTTTTCTCACCCACCACAGGGTTAGTACCTTACTAATACAAGTAGATTTATTTTTTGTGTGCTCCCCTAAAGTTTTTAATTTTTCAGGGAAGTACTATTTGGTCGATGCTAGCTACCTTATGTAGAGGGGGTACCTTAAACCCTATCCTGACACAAGGTATCATCTTCCAAATTTTCAGAGAGCCAGCAATCGTACGAGAAACAGAAAAGAGGTCTTTAATAGAAGACATTCATCCTTACGAGGCGTTATTGAGAGGACTTTTGGAGTTTGGAAGAAGAAATGGGTAATACTACGAGATATGCCACCTTATCCATTTCCAAAACAGGTGCAGGTAGTGTTAGCCACTATGGCCCTCACTAACTATATTCGACGACATCCAACTCGAGCTGATGTTGACTTCGAGCGTGTTGAGGTCAATGATGACGAAGTACCTGTCGAAGCCTATGAATACCGCATTGGTCAATCTCTACCAACAGAGGAGAACGAAAATGCTTCAATTTACACGAAAGATGGAGAAGGTGCGAGTGAAATGAAAGCCCTTCGTGAGGAGATTACTGCCTCATTAGTTGGAGACTGATTACTTCGATTTAGATCTGCTGTAAACACAATTTGTGAAGGGGTTTGCGTTTTTTATTTCGGTTTATATATTTCAATTTTGATGATAGCCTTTTTCATTACCTAATATGGTAATAATTATGTTTTATACTTCATTTTTTTTCAGGATAAAATGACTTCCAGGATGTCTGCTACCCCCCGACGAGTGCTTTGTCATTGTGGCCTGCAAACCACGCTTTTGACCTCACGGCATGCACATAGCTACGGTCGGAAGTTTTATACATGCCCCCGAAGCATTGCCGATCAATGCAGATTTTTCCGATGGGCGGACAGTTTCTCTGATGCAGAGGATGACGGTGGTAGTGATTTGCGAGTTCCAGACGACGAGGGGCAGACACGGGAGCTATAACGTGTCATTGTTCGAAATAACACTACCATTATGCTACTCGTCGTGGTCGTATTTTTACAGTTTTTTTTCATTCTGATTCTCCTAGCCAGTGGTTGAGTGGCATTTCTGTACTCTGTGCTATTTTGGATGTAAGAAACTGTATGAGTTCCTACGTCTTTATGTAAGAAAGAACGACTTCTTAGTGGCTTAAGGTGCATATATGTATTTTACATTTTATGCTTATAAAATATGTTTGTAAATTTTTATTTGTATAGATGGATTAATATTCATATACTTTGATATATAGATGAAGAAAAATTTTAAACCTATTTGTGCTCCAAATTACATTTTTTTTTTAAAAAATGTATAAAATGAATGTTGAAAACCATTTATTTTATTTAATTAAGTAAAAAATAATTTTTTTTATAAACTTGATGTATATTAAGCCCATATTTATACAAATAAATCGAAATATTTTAAACAGTTTAACAGACAGGGGCAGATTGGTCATTTTTACATTAACAGCTGGCTCACAACATTTTTCACACAGCTGCACCAAACAGACAGTCAACTTCCCCACAACTGCTTCCTTACAGTTGCTTCCAGGGGCAGCGCAGCTGCAGCTGAAAAGCTGAGAATCTGCAGCTGCGCCAAACAGGCCCTTAATGTTTATAGTACCGTCTTTCTTGTGCCTTTTCCTTACATGCTTTATGCTTACGTTGTTTCTTTTTATACTTGCATTTACCTACATGTATGAAAACAACATAAACTTGCATGTTAACCAAAACCAAAGTCCAAAACCAAAACTAAAATCAACCAAGATAAAATCCACCGCCATAACATTCAAAATATAAAACAACTCAAAATTTAATCACAAACATCACACAAAGCTACAATTGCAACTAAATTAAGATGTCTATATCGGATGATCGGGAATCCCTCGGAGGAGGTAACCTACGGTTGATAACGAGGCTTCCCACCGTTTAAATGAAATTATGGAACTCATTAAGTTGGGTTTAGTAAGTTCATTTGAACTAAGTAAATCCAATAGAGAATAGTGGTGCCGGAACGAGGGAACCGTAGAATCCTAACCGGTGTCGCTCTAATCAACTTTAATTTGCCCTCATAAAATTTAAAGAACCTCAACCATAGGGCCACCTAATTTGACATTATAACTTGACACACTAGAAAACTCAAATTTGCCGCGGTGAGGAACTTGGAGCTAGCATGGTGGGCAGCACGACCATCTTCAACAACAAAACATGTCTTCCCCAGCTAAACCAATCTTCCTTCCTTAGACTTAAACAACAAAGCCATAGGACTTCAAGGTTGCTTGTTTATGCAATGTAAATCCTCACATCATCTTTAGGCCTTTGCATAGCCCTGCTATATAATATAAGCCCTAACTCGTCTTAGGATTCCGAGGTTGTCCTTTGTCACGACCTAAATCCTCACAGCTTCCAGGCTATTTTTGTGATCGTTCACACGAATGTAAGCCCTAACTATTAAAATTGGCATGATGAAACACCTAAATATTTCTCCTTAAAATTGAAGCCAAACATTAGGATAGCTTGGGAAGTCACTTTGGTCATTTAAGATGTAATTAACTATAGGGGCTTGCCAAACAAAATTGAAGCCAAACATTTTTATCGAGAGTCTTCTTAAGTGACTTTGGTCATTTGAGATGTAATTAACTATAGGGGCTTGCCCTTATAGGAAGCATGTCTGAACCCAGCTTAATATAAACCCTGTTTAATCCTTTATATTAAATAGGAGAATTTGTCGGCAAATACAAAGGTTTTGCAGACCAAATGGACGTCATACTTTCCTTAGTTTATTTGATCGAACCACATCCTCAGGTCTTATGTTTATCCTTCGGGATAGATACAGGATTTGAGATACAGTGCTCTTTCATTTTAAACTATGAAAAAAAAATGAGGTCAGTTTGATTTCATACTTCAACGTCCTTCCGAAGTGGGCGATGAGATTTCAATTCCAGCGACCGACAACTTCTTACGGGCAACTCCCCACAAACCCCCGATATAGCGCCGACAACTTCTAGTGACTCCGCTGGGGGACAAGTTTTTCTCTCCATACAAATCAAGAAATATTATCTCCACACATCGATAATGTGTCAATGCCCCTCTTGGACCAAATTACCCTTATTCCGTTGACATACTTTACCCATTTCTATCTTGGGAAGGTACAATCAACTCCTTGGACTTCAGGACTAGCTGTTCAACCATTTTTGAAGAGAGGTGTTCAGAATCATTAAATTTTTTATATAGGGTCGGTTCCCTAATAGGTGTGTTGGTGGACTAGTTCCACCTCGGCATTTTCTGCCACTAATTGGGTCCCGCACTGAGTCCTAAAATATTTCACATCTCCCTTCCAAATTTGATTTGCTATTCCGCAAATTAAACCAAATCTTGTTGTGCTGCGCACACTTTGAAACTTTCTTGCATAAATTAAATTTTACACCCCTTAATTTTTGTAAATACCCATAAATTAAGACCCGCCCGGTCTACAGATCAACCTCTATTTTCAGTTCTTGCACTAAAGATTACGAGGTTTTTTGTCCATATAGCTAACCCTAAAATTTTCTATTTTTTAAAGCATGCTACGATGGCCTACCCGACGCTGACTTTTTTGTGCAACCTACCGACAAGTCACGAAGCTCGCAACATCGCTCCTATGAACAAATTTGGAGCCGGATTCGAAGATCTCGAGGTCATCCTCGAGAAAGCCCCATTTGTGTTAATGAAGATCGCTGCTCCGGAAATACAAGAACTGTCTGTAAAATTCAGTTTGAACTGCCTTCAAGACTTCCTTGCCTGCAATAAGGCTTAAACTGCTGTCGTCACGACACCCACCAAACCTGCTATCCCTGCAGCTGCTAAGGGGAAGGAAGTGATGATTGTTGAAGATCCGACAGAGGGATTAACTTTCCCACCACTCGTATTTGAAATTGGGTGAAGCTCAAGGACTATACCACTGACCCAAACTCAAAGGAGGAACCGCAATAAAAGACTTTGGAGGGCCATTAAAGCACAAGCTCTCGAGGAGACACCCGTTAAGGAGGAACCTCATCAAGATAAAGAAGTGCTACTAGAAATTTATCCACTCATACGAGGGAGTAGATTCCATCCTCTGACAGATACTGATGGATATGAGAGTATCCGGAGGATCGCTGCGGCGTTACCAGCACTTCATGGACACGGTGAGGAGGAAAAGAAGTTTACTCCTATCACTCGAGTTAGCGCAGTTTTCAGAAGGCTTGCTACCAAAGAAGGATGTTCGGTTAGCGAGTTACTTAAACGAGTGGGAGGCGCAATTTCCCCTCGCGTAAAGAAGGAAATTTTGAAAGGCGTCAAATCCGCCAAACAATCCCGTAAGACAACTGGAGCACCGCCTACTCGCATTCCTGTTTAGCTCCGCTTAGGGAACAAAGTTGATACTGCAGTGATTACTACTGATCATACTGCCACCAGGACCACAGGCCGTCGACCGGTTAAGTCGAGACTGGGTCCGAAGATCTTAACCGTCATTCCTGCAATCCCAGAGATAAAGACAAAGCGATTACCTGACACTGTAGTCGGTCTACACCACGGGGAGCATACCTTCCCTCGACATACCGATGTTTCTACTAATACACCCCGTCCTGAGACATTATCTTCAAAAAAGAAAACGATATGGGTAACCAAGGTCGTTGCACCAATACAGTACAGTGAGCCTGTAGGACAGGAAGTAAAACTAGTGCCTGAGATATCTGACATCGTCGCGACAATAGCCAACGAGATGGAGGAACAAGTAGAGGATATCCACCAAGGTCCTCCAGATCTTAAAGCAATCAAGGAATCAATAATTGAAGAGAATGTTGAGAAACTCAGGATTGAGATTTTCGAGTTAGCTCGAGAGCACAGAGATTCCGTCAATAGTGACATTGAAGATTTTGATTACGATGATTACCTGGAGGATAATTTCATGGATGTCCATGTGATCGAAACCAGAGCTATCACATCTGCGGGCGAGGCTCAACCTCACACCGAAGAGAACGCCGTAGCTGAGTTGCATAGGGTTATCCTCCTAAGGGATGAGCAAGTCAGTCTACTAGAGAAAATAATAGAAGAGATGATTGCAGCTATGACCGCCATGGCCACCATTTAGGGGCAATCACAAGCACCAAGATTGGATTCTCTAGAGATTAATCAGCCATAAATCATACACATCACAGATGAAAGAAGAGAGGCTACTTCAATAGACAAAGATGAACAACCAAAGAAAGAAGGAGAAAAGTAAAGTTTAGGACCCAGTGTGGGACCAACTTCACAACACACATCACCTAGGTGAAACTAGTTCACCAACACACCTATCGGGGGTCCAACCCCACACAAAGATAAAATCCCTAATGAACTTTTGAACCTCTCTGTTCAAAGATGATTGAACAGACAATCCTGAAGTCCGAAAGAGTTGCTTGTATTTACCCAAGAAAGAAATGGGTGAAGCATGTCAACAGAAGAAAAATAATCTGGTCCATAAGGGACATTGACACATTACCGACGTATGAAGACAAGACTTCTTGTATACAAGTTAACGCACTTATCTTATAAACTGGACATATCCTTTCTTATTTTTTAATATTCAAATTTATTATTCATTTCTGATTATAACATTAAAGAGTTTTGATTAACAAATTAAAGCACAAAGAGACGCAATCACTTGGCTTGATTCGCAAAAAAGCGAACCAAACTCGAAAAGATACTAGGAGAAAAGTAAAGTTGAGGACCCAGTGTGGGACCAACTTCACAACGCACATCACCTAGGTGAAACTAGTTCACCAACACACCTATCGGGGGTTCGACCCCACACAAAGATAAACGCCCTAATGAACTCTTGAACCTCTCTGTTCAAAGATGATTGAACAGACAATCCTGAAGTCTGAAAGAGTTACTTGTATTTACCCAAGAAAGAAATGGGTGAAGCATGTCAACAGAAAAAAGGTAATATGGTCCATAAGGGACATTGACACATTACTGACGTATGAAGACAAGACTCCCTGCTCACAATAAAGAAAGAAACTTCTCCTCAGTAGAGTCGCCAGAATTTGTCGGTCGTCAAATTAGAAATTGTCGGCCGCCGAACAAATATCCCTACGCTCGGTTTTAAAAGATTTTTAATTTAATTTATATATATATTTTTTGGAAAAAGTAATATTTTAATTTTTTAAAAATACGAGACCAAACTGATCTTATATCTGCAATAGTTTAAATGATCAAGCATAATACTGCAAGTAATATATCTACCAGAAGAATATATACACTACATGTTGGTGGAGATTAATTAAATAATCTAAAGAATTTATGACATTTGTTTCAGTCAGTGAAAAAAATTATTTTTTATGTTGACCGACAAGTTTCCTTAATACAAAAAATTAGGGATTATAAATTTTTTTTATTTTTCACGTTTCTTGTAGGTTCTTAAAGTTTTCTATAAGAGCAAACCTCTATAGTTAATTACATCTTAGAAAACCAAGTTCACCTAAGAAAACTCTTGATTTAGATCAGGGAATATTGACTTTAAGAATTTCAAGAAGTAGAACTTTTCAAAAGATCGGACTAAAGGAGTGTTAAAGAGGAATGACTCAAATTTAGAACAATGTTATGGAATTCAAAGGAAGAGGAACTAGGGGTTGTCACAAATCCTGAGGAGAACCTGAGTGACTTCTCAAGCTATCTTATGATTTGACTTCTATTTTGAGAAGAAAGATTATTTAAATGGTACATCCTGCCAATTTTATTAATTAGGGCTTACATCTGTGTGAGACAGTCACATAAATAATCTGAAAGATGTGAGGGTTTAGGTCGTGACGAATGACAACCACAAAATTCTAAAACGAGTTAGGGCTTAAATTGCACAACATGATTGTGCAAAGGCTTAAAGATGAGTTGAGGATATATGTCGCATTAGGCAGATGACCTCAGATTCGAATGACTTAATTATTTAATTATAAGGAAATATATGTTGTTGTAGATCCTCATGTTGATGTAGATTGCTATTGTAGAAGGTTTCCCACAAAGTCAGCTCCAGGCTTCTCGGTGAAGTAATAGTCCTAAGGTATAAGGTTTAAAGATTTAAATGAAAATTTTAAATTCAATCCTGGGGAGGCTGTCAAATTTGATTAGAGCAACACTGGTTAAAATCCCACAGTTCCATTGTTCAAGTATCACTATTTTCTTTTGAATTTATATAGCTTAAACAAGTTGTTACACTTATTTAAACCAGGGAGATCTCGTTAGCAACCGTGGGTTACCTCGTCCGAGGGACTTCGTAAATTTAAAATGATATTTTAAGTTTAGTGACATTTCAAAGAATTTATGATTATCTTTAAAACAATTGGTTTTAGATTTTTGAACATATTGATTAATTTTTTAAAATGGTTTTGATTTTTGCAAGTATTGGAAAGTGCACAACCAAGCATTTATAATATTTTGCAGCAAAAGTAGAATGCAGAAAGTCAAATGACAGAAATTAAATAACACTATAAAAGTTTATATGTCATCTTCTTGGCATTTCCTCTTAAAGATTAGTTTTTTCAACATGTACATAATTTTACAGGAAATTTAAATAAATCGCAAGAATAGATGAAGTTGTAGTTTCCGAACCCTCAAACCATGAATCAGTGAGTCCCGAAAGATCTTAGTGGATGATTTTCTAGAACAAAAATATAATAAGTTCAATCGTCTTTCAAAACATCTAAGAGATCTTCAATGTTCGGGACACGACACTAAACCGCTTTAAAGATATATTGAAACGTTTCGAGTTCAATTTGAACTTATCATATTGTTCTATTAATCATTTCAAGACCGAATTAAAATTATCTCATCACTTAGTGAACCTTGACATTTTAATTGCTTTAAAAAATGAAGGAAATTAGATACTCACTTATCATTTCATTTGATAGTTATATGAACGGGTACCTCAAAGGTAATGTCCAAAGTTATTAAGGATTTTAATGCCTCGAGTTAAAGTAGGACCTAAAGTTTTTGGAAATGTTTATGAATTAATTAAGTTCATCTTATTTAATCCCAATTAAGACAATTCTTACACATCAAACATAGTTCACTATTAGACCCTCTTGATTTTAATATATATATATATTTTTAAAAGTAATTTTATAATTGTTTAATATTAAGTAAAATGAAGTCTTAATTCTCATTAATATCAGACTTAACATCTAATCATCAATTAGTGGGCTTTAAATGAGTGGATTATTATTTTCATAACTTAAGTCCAATACCATAAGATCATCTTAATTGAATTATCTTCCAAATCATGACAATTATTAAAATTACAATTTTACCCTTATCATGAAAAAGATGGCAAATTAGTTTCTACCTCTTAGCCCTTCATATTTCAAACACCAAAGAGATTTTATTAGAATCAATAGTACTCATTTACACTTTGATTAATCCTAAAATTTAACTAAGGTATTGAAATAAAAAATTAACATTTTGCCCCTAAAGGTACCTATCATATAACTTATCAAATGAAATTCAAGTGACCTTGAAATTTCCATGGAGACTTAATCATGAGTTAATAAAAATATTAGAGGAGAAGATGTGGTCTTTTAGATTTTTATTTAATTTAAAATAGTATTTTTCAATATTAATTTATTTAATTAATCAAAATAAGAATTTTTTGTCATGGGGGAATTATTAGAGATTCACCTAGGTCAGAAGAATACTTAGACAAAATTCCATGATTTTTCAAACTACATTTTAATTACTATAATTATTTTAATGATTTTTAGTGAATCAATTAAATAGAAAATATGTTTTAATTACAAAATTCTTTTTTTATATTTATATTAAATCTCTCTAAGTCCTGAAAACTCAGAGGAACAAAAAAGAAATTTATGATTTTTAATTTATTTATTAAAATTATTTTAATGGAAAATTAGGGAAAATACATTTTTAGCCTTTCAAAAATTTATTTTAAACATAGAAAAATTAATAAAAGGTTCTAATGAGTCCAAAGTAATCAGGAAGTAATTATAAATATTTTGAACCATTTTTGTTTTTTTTGAGTATTTTAATTATTTTTAATTATTTTCAATTCAAAATATAGCTTAAAAATAAAGTTTTTTCTCAAAAATAATTTTTATTTTTTTAAGCGCCCCTGATTATAAGAAACTCCAAACACTAGTTTTCATAATTTTTTTAAGTATATTTAATTTAATTATTCTTGTATATAAATATAATTTTTCTTAGAAAATAAACTTTAATACTTAATCTTAATAAAAAAAAATTAAAATTTTTACAGTGAGTCAACATGATTTTTCTACTCAATGTGGAAATGATTTTATTAATTTTTAAATAACATTTAATTCAAAAAAAAATAATACAAGCTATAAGCATTTAACTAACTATAAAAATATACAAAATTTTCCAAACCATTTCGATATTTTTCCTAATCTTCTCTAACCATAGGAAACCAACTAAAATTTATCTCATAATTTTCCAAGTGGTATTTTAATTTATATAATTAATTTAATAAAAAATAACCATCTAAGCTTGGAAATTAGGGTTACATGCACATAAATGTTCTCTGACCTTGGAAAAATCAGAGAACATCCCCTCTGTCATGGGGAATGAACCCCCAAAATTTCAAGCTATGGTGGATAGTATTTAACAATTGAAATTAAAATACCTCAGAGGTTTCTTAATTAATTAAAAATGAGAGAATCATTAAATAATTTTTATTTTTGGTCTAAATTATTCTCCTATGTTCACTGAGCAATATGGTATTTTTATTTTTTTTTAATGATTTTTCAATGCAAATTTATGAATTTTTGAAGTTCTGGAATTAAATAAAATCATTTTAAAAAACATTTTCCTACTTATCCACGTTAACCTAATTGCGCACGCGTCTTCTTCTAATTGGGCGCCGCCAGCTGAGTCAGCCCACTGTTCATGCACCAAGAGTTTGTTCGGCGCCATCTGGTCCATCCATCTGATACACGCTTGATCAGACGGTCTTCCGTCATCGTCCCTGATTGGCCAAACTCGTAAGTCATCCAACTTCTAGACCTATGATCTCACTCGATACTCAACCAAATGAAGTGTGTTTTGTTCCTACATCTTCATCTACTCAAAATGAACACATCTATACGATTACAATGCTATGAAATTAAGCTTCTCTTCACAATTGGTGAAACTAAGCTCAAAATTAGGGTTGATGGTCTATACCTTAGCCCAAGAGGTCAGGCCTCAATTGGGTGCTTGTGGAAGCCTCCTTGTGAGCCAGCAAACCTCCTCCAAGTGTCTGTTTGAGCTGAAATAGGGTCTAGGTAAGAGTTCAATGAAAAGGTGGAACAACCTTGGTGTAGGAGTGGGTTAGAGAGCTCAACAAAGGGGGATTTTGAAGGGGAACTTCCTCTTTTAGATTGAGGAAGCTTTTAGAAGATTTAATTGGAAGCTTGGTGGGATTTTGTGGAATGACAAAATATGCCCTGGATTTTAAACTAAAAATTGAGTTCTCACAGAGGGATTCAGAGGGGGAAAATGGTGGTGTTGACCTCACTTTTGGTTGAGGTCTAGAAACTTCTTTAGTATCCTAGGTCTAGCCATAGGACTTTCCTATTGACTAGTCTTAGAAAACTAGAAAATGTACCCCCACCATTAGAAATTCAAAACTCTTCTCTTTACG
>NEWO01000330.1:338358-441882 GCA_003013225.1 Phalaenopsis aphrodite | reverse complement strand
ACGGTTGCTAACGAGGTTTTCCACGGTCTAAATGAAATTATGGAACTCATTAAGTTGAGTTTAGTAAGTTCATTTGGACTAAGTGATTCCAATAGAAAAATAGTGGTGCCAGGACGATGGAACCGTGGGCTCTTGACCGGTGTCGCTTTAATCAACTTTAATATGCCCACAATAAAATTTAAAGAACATTAACCATAGGGTCATCTGATTTGACATTATAACCAAATGACCTAGAAAACTTGAACTCTGTTACAACGAGGAGCTTGGAGCTTACATGGTGGGCAGCCTGGTCATCTTCAACTGCAAGAGGATCTACACTAATACATCCCTTCCTTAGCTTTAAACAACAAAGTCATGGGAATTCGAGGTTGTTTGCTAAATGCAACATAAATCCTCAAACATATCTTTTAGGCCTTTTGTATAACCATATTGTACAATATAAGCCCTAAACTTGTCTTAGGATTCTGAGGTAGTCATTTGCATGACTTAAATCCTCACATCTTCAAGGTTATTTGTGCTGATTACTTCACACAAATGTAAATCCTAATAGAAATTGCAGAATGAAATATCTCAATAATTTCTCCTAAATTGAAGCCAAATAATAGGATAGCTTGGAAGTCATCGATGTTTTCCTTCGAATCCGTGACATCCTCTAGTATCTCATCCTTTAGACTCCAAAACAAAATGTTCCAAATTTGAACCAATCCCTTTTATATTTCTCCATCCAATATCTTCGAAATATCCTTACCATTTGAATTCCTTGAAGGTAATTTTTCTTGATTCTATTGAGAGTATTCTTATGTAACTTCAGTTACCTAAAGATGTAATTAACTATAGGGGCTTGCCCTTATAGGAAGCTTTTCCTGAACCCAGCATAATATAAACCCTATTTAATTCCTTATATTAAATAGGAGAACTTGTCGGCCAATACATTGGTGTCGTAGATCAAACGGATGTCATAACTTTCTCTAGTTTATTTGATCGAGCCTTACCCTCAATTCTTGTGTTCATCCTTAGGGATAGATACGGGATTTGAGGTAAAGCGCTCTTTCATTTAAACTATGAAAATTATGGGGTCAGTTTGACTTCATCTTTTTCAAAATTAAGTTTTTTAACGTCCTTCCGAAGCAGGGAATGAGATTTCAATTCCGATGACCGACAGCTTCTTACGGGCAAACCCCATACTAAAAATAGTGCCGACAAGTGGGCTTAAGCTTAGAAGTACTTGAAGAGTCTCCGGAAACAATTGGACAGAATCTCCCTGAGGAAATTGATTAGCTCTTTCTTTTGGTCGTAAAAGAGGGAGTTTAAATAGCCATGTAAAGGGTGGTGCTCAGGGCTTCAATTCAGGTTCACTTAGTAGCTTATGTCGAGGGTTGAAGAATGACAAAGACCAATTGAGATGAGCCAGCTTGGATGGGTGAATTGGAGTGCATTTGGGTGAGAGGGCTCTCTTAGTTTGGGGTTTTCCGACCACTAGGCCGGCCGACAGCCAAGGGTGGTGGCTAAAGGAGTCAGGGGAGCTAGGAGAGGGTTAATGATGATTAACCTTCAATGGTTAAGGCTGATGGCAAGTGTATCTTGGATTAAGATAAATATGGTAGGAGATCCCATAAATCAAGGGACCACTGGTCCATGGCTCATATAGGATAGGCTAGGTGGGTCTAGCCTGGTCACTAGGATCCAAAGGGTGTCTGTGGTGGCTTTTGCTTGATCAATTTGGCTAGGTTTGGTTACATGCATGGCTTGGGTTCAAAATCATGTCATGGGCTTGGATTTAAGTTTGGGTTTGGCTAGACTTTGAATTTGGTTTAATTGATTGATCAAATTAGCTTGAATAATTGTCATAAGGTATTTGGAAAAGGGATTGAGTGATTTTGAATTGATTTGAAAGGTTAATTTGGGGAAATTTGGTTTATGGTCAACTTTGGGCATTTGGGTTAGACTTTGGATTGAATTATGCTAGGCATTGGATATGATTCAGTTAATGGTTCAATTTAATCTAAAAGATTGACATGAAGGATTTTTGACATCAATTGGGTGGAAATTTTGGAGTTATAAGGTTCAATTTGGGAGATTTAGGTTTAAGTGTCAATTTGGGGACTTTGGCTCAAGTTGAATTTGGGTGAGCTTTAAGTTCAAATTTGGGTCAACTGATTGTGTTATGAAGAAATTTGAATTCAAATTTGGGGAAATTGATTTGATCATGAAGTTCAATTTGGGGAATTTAAGGGTTTTGCTAAAATTGGGGATCTTAGATTGAGCTTGAAATTTGTTTTGAAATGGGGTTCAATTGGGCTTGACTTTGGTTTCAATTGGGATTGGGGATGATGAATTTGACTTTGGAATTGAAGCTGAGGGAGATTGCAATCAATTTTGTGGAAATTGGGAGTGAGTTGATGAATTTGGGCCCTTAAGGGCAATTTGGGGATTTTGGTCAAATAAGGGCTAATTGAGTGGTTCAATTTAATTTTGGGGATATTTGGAGTGATTCTTGAGATTTTGGAAATTTTTTGGAATTTTTGAGGCATGAAGGGACTTTTGGTAATTTTGGGTATTCGGGGAGAATTTTAGGAATTTGGTGAAATTTGGGGCCAAAGAGGGTCAAAATTGGAATTTGATAAGGTTGGGATTAATTGAGGATGTTAATCACGAGGTCACCCTATTTGAGCCATAGAACCAAAGATACTCCCATTTTGGATCCTCCATGTGTTGATCTTAGCCAAACTCTAGCCCATTGCTAATGGTTTAGGGACCATCCAATAGAATTTCCAATAGATTAGGGGATCAAGCTAGGCATGTTAGGGATAGGATTGAGCTTGTGAGTGTAAGTGCAAGTGTGTGTGTGCAGAACTAACCAAGGCTACACCACTCAAGGTTAACCCTAAGGCCAAATAGTCCTATGGGGATTCCTCTTAAGCTCCCACATATTGGTCCCATCTACAAATGCTAAAGATTAGAAACAACATGTGGAACTTCAAGATGAGAAAAGAAGAGTTTAGAATTTCTATTGGTGAGGGTATCATCACCAGTCCTCTAGGAAAAGTCAATAGGAAAGTCCTATGGCTAGACTCTAGGCTACTAAAGAGGAAATTAGACCTCAACCAAAAGTGAGGCTAACATACGAACTACCGCCTTTGTGGTCAACTACTTTTGTAGCTTCTCACTCATGCCCCTTTGGCTTTTAAATGCATCACAATTCACTAATAAGGCCAACATGACAATTACAATCTATGTGGCTTATAACATGTGTGGAACTTCAAGATGAGAAAAGAAGAGTTTAGAATTTCTATTGGTGAGGGTATCATCACCAGTCCTCTAGGAAAAGTCAATAGGAAAGTCCTATGGCTAGACTCTAGGCTACTAAAGAGGAAATTAGACCTCAACCAAAAGTGAGGCCAACATACGAACTACCGCCTTTGTGGTCAACTACTTTTGTAGCTTCTCACTCATGCCCCTTTGGCTTTTAAATGCATCACAATTCACTAATATGGCCAACATGACAATTACAATCTATGTGGCTTATAACATGTGCTACTGTCAACTCCAGCCCCAATGACTTATGAATGTCATCCTAGCTCAACACTTCAGCCTATGTGACTAACTACAACTTATGTGATCTACAACTTGTGCATCACCTGACTTTGACCCTTGCAACCTACAAAAAACACCACAACTGACCAATATGGCCTACGTGACCAACTACAACCTATGTGGCTAATATCTTGTGGAGCTCCAGACTCCGGCTCTTGTAACCTATAAACTTCATACCATCTCACCACAATGGCCTATATGATCAACCACAACCTATGTGGTTTACAGTTTGTGCAGCTCCTAACTCCAACCCCTATGGCCTACGGACGTCATCACACCTTACCACTATCATCTAAGTAACCAACTCTGTCCCACGTGACTTACAACTCGTATAGCTCTCGATCTGGCTTCTACGACCTATGGATATCATCCCAACTCACCACTACAGCTTATGTGACAAGTATGGCCAACATGGTCTACATCTGATGCAACTCCCAACCCTAACCTCTGTGACGTACAAAAGTCATCACAACTCACAACTACGAACTATGTGACAAACTCTGACATACGTGGCTAACAACTCTTACAACTTTCTATTATGGTCTCCGTAGCCGACCAACACTTCTAAAGCAACCATTTGTGGCCCACACGACCAACTACTATCATGACTTTCAACTAAGGGTCCGTTTGACACGATGTTTTCTGCGCGGTGCGGGGGGAAGCTGCAGAATAGGATCGTTTGGCGTGACGTTCCACTCACGGCGGCAGCGAATCTAAGGGAAAAACCGGCCACGAGTGAGACCCTGCGGTCCGCGGTATCGCTCCGACTTTTTACTCCCCTACCCTTCCTCCATTCGATCCCACCTTTGCCTGCCTTGCTGAGTGCGAGCTTCCTCTGCCAATCAGATTTTATTCTCTTTAGTTGTTAACTTAGAGTATTTGTTTCGTGTTTTGTTGGTGTTTATTTATTAGATGCATATTTTTCTGGGGAAATTTTATTTTTATCTTCTCCTTAACATAAGAACACTTCTTTTTCAGCATAAAAAGGCTAGCTACGCAAGTCCTAAAAAGCTTATTCGATGATTTTGATGAAAAGATACATTTTTTGCTTTATTCTAATATTTATTTAAGTATGCAAATAGGTTCATGCAATCAATTCATGTATGATTGCTGCTTGTAGTAAGTGGCACTCTTAAGGACATCATGCCTAATATATTGGGAGTGACATCTTCACAAGTAAGGCCAATGTTTCTTTGTATTAAGGCTTTATTTTGCTATTTTAGGACTTATCCAAGTAAATATGTACAATTACCTTAGATTGTATGTATTACAAAAGGATGTAATGTATGAAGATGCCCCAACGATTTTTTTTTAGTTCCTTTATCGGTTGGTTATAGCAAGGAGTCATTGTTGATTTGAAGGTATGTAACTTTTTTTATATTGCCTTAATAAAGATGTTTGAATCCTTTCCCGTGGATGTAGGTCACTTCGACCGAACCACGTAAATTTGCTGTGTTTTTTAAGTACTTGTTCTATACTAACTCTGGTCATGATGCAGCTTAGTTAACATTTGTGTTAATGTTAAATTGCTTTGTAAACGTGCTCATTTATAAAATATGGAGGTGTAGAAATAAAGTTTGGGATATGGTATTTTTTGATGCAATAAGCATATCCACTTAATTTTTCCTTTCAGTGGTTTTGCAGCACATGCTATTATATTGGTTTTGCAGTACATGAATATGCATTTACATATGTTTTTGGCGCAGAATTCTTATATTTTTACATATGTTTTTTAGCATAAAAATCTTATATATTTCATTTACGGGACTCATTATTAGGTCATTGGTATATCTGAACTTTCTGCTCTGTTTAGAAATGAATTTCTGCTTCTAAAGTTTAAAAAATGTGGTTGTTATAGTTTTCTTTTAAACAGTTTTAGCAAACAATAGCATAATAGTCATTTTTCCATAAACAACTGACCCACCACTGTTTTCACACAGCTGCACCAAACAGACAGCCGAGTTCCCCGCAACAGCTTCCCCACATCAGCTTCCTGGAGCTGCAGCTGCGCCAAACAGAGTCTAAGTCTTATACATCAAGTTGAGGAAAACAATACTTGTCCACAACCTTCACGACATACTAATAACTATCCACTTCTCACCCTTGCAACTCGTTATCACCAAGAACTATATTCATTGCCCACTATTGTATTTTTACAACGATCATCTTTGTAAATCCACCTCATAATTCAAGAGATGAGTGAATTGGGTCTTCACAATTCATAATGGGTTATTTTAACTAAGATAGATCACATGATTTTCTTCACTTTTCAGGAGTTTCAACATATAATAAAGGTGTCTCTTCCTACTTACTTCTCTTTAACTATTTGAGTGTGTGTTGGAGTCTCGAACAATGCTAATACGCTAAATAATCAATATATCACCATGGAACTTCCCCCACATCGATGAATATGAATGCATGTTAAAGGAGTAAAAGTAAATTTCATAAGAAACATGAATCTTATGTGATTTTCATTTTGAACTCTTTTATTTTCTTTGTAGTGTTCTCTACCCTTTTCATGCTTTAACAAACATGTCTTTTATCTACTATATCACCTGTATATTCGTTCATTAATTCTTGTATTATGAGAGACTATAATTGAAAAAGTTTTCATAAGACAAAGTTGGAATGATGCTAGTACATTAGAGGAAGATCTCTATATACTATTTTAGTATAATGATGCTATTCAAGTTAATTACGACTTAAGAATGAAACTATACTGATAGACAAGGGATGTCAAAAAATTGAGTTGCATGAGCTAAACAAACTAATTGATATGTTAGACAACAAAATTAGATAATTAAGATTAAAATGTATATAAATCCTCCCAAATTTTAATTTCAGGAAGCCTAAAACAATTAGTGGGGGAAAAAAAAAAGATAAAAGCAAACTTCCTAAAATTAGGCTTCTTAACAACCCATCGTGCGGCCCCCACGCGCTTCAATTATACCTCGTGGCATCTATAGCTTAGCCCACAGCTATAGGCCCGTTAGACATCCAAATTCAGGCCGAAAAAGTCTTCAATTTCCCCCAATAAATCTTCTCCTATCAACAATTGGACGCTGTTTCAGTAATTTAATAAAAAATAAGGGGCTATAAAATTAAAATTCTGAAACCAAGTTCACCGGCGACCTGGTCCCTGTTTTGCCAATTCAACGATATATGAAATAAATCAAAGAAAGGAAAGAAGCAATTACCTGCAGTGTTTGACTCCCTCTCCCGCAATCTCTTCATAAGTTCCATAATCTTCCCTTCGATTACTTAAAACTAAGCTTCTCCTCCCTTCTTTGCCGTCAGTTTCTTGATTTCATTCCCTAATTCATGGGCCAAGAAGTGCTCGGCGACGTCTCCCTGCTCGCCGAAGGTGATCCCATGTCTGCCAATCTCCAGAAAGACAAAGACAAGGATACCAGCGCCGGAGGTTCGCCGCAAAACGGGGAGTTACGTGTGAAGAATCATACCGATGAGGCAGGGGATATGGAGCCGAGTCTTGAAACGGTCCTCCGTCCGCCTTCTCATTTCCCTCAGCCGGAGGCGCCGGCAGGGCTGATGAAGTCCTCGTCGACTGGCGGCGAAAATTACCTTCCCATCAATCGATCGATGTCATTAACCTCTTCGACGGCCATGGACATGGCGTCTCTGGGAAAGTTCATCCGAGACAGGGGAAATAGTTTCTCTGCGGCGATCGTTAAGCGGATCTCGTCCCTAAAGGAAGGGGACGATCTGGCAAAATCTGTGACGGAGTTCCATCTCTCCGGCCTTAAGGTCACCGTGCGCCTCAAGGATGAGGACGACGACGGGGGTTATGGTGATATTAAGGGTCGAATCAGCTTCTTCTCTCGCTCGGGATGCCGAGACTGCGGTGCCGTTAGGTCGTTCTTCCGCTCGAAGGGGTTACCCTTCGTAGAAATCAACGTGGATGTGTTCACAGAAAGGGAGAAGGAGCTGGTTGATCGGACAGGTGGTCTCGCCGTTCCGGCGATCTTTTTCAACGAGAGGCTCGTCGGCGGATTGGTGGCGCTGAATTCTCTTAGAAATAGCGGAGAGTTCGAGCGGAGGATGAGGGAGATGGCAGGGAAAAGGTGTCCTGAGAGCGCACCTAGGGTTCCGGTTTACGGATTCGATGACGAGGACGAGGCGAAGGAACGGCGAGAGGATGCCATGGTAGGGGTGATTCGGGTTTTGCGGCAGCGTTTGCCGATTCAGGATCGGATCGCGAAGATGAAGCTCATCAAGAACTGCTTCGGCGGAGCCGATATGGTCGAGGTCATTACCAGCCATCTCGATTGCGGCCGGCAGAAGGTACGCTTCTCCCGACAGTCGGTTGCTACTAACCGTTTGATTTAAATTGCACGGTTATATTATTTCTGAATTTGCTTTTTTTTTTTGTTAAGTATTTTTCAAAAAATCGAACCGTTTGTTTAAATCGATATAAAAAAAAAAAACAATTAGTTGCAAGTAGGATATAAGTTTGATTAGAATTTATTAAATTCTATGATGAAAATTTGAAGGGATTAATTTCTGTAAGTTAGCAATTAAATTCTAATAAATCAGTTAAAAATGTTTGGTAATTTTAATAGGATTTTATAAGATTCACTAAATTCCATAAGTATCAGCTTGGTGTTTGGCAGCATTAAGGATTTAGCTTTAACAAGACTTTATAAATTTAGATTTATATGAAATTCATATTGAACATCAATCATACACAAAATTTAGTCCTTAAGTCCGAAATTTCATAAATCCATAAAACTTATTTTTTTTTTTATATTTGGCTGGATTTAATAAATTTCGGCCATAAACTCATTCACAAGGAACTACGAAACACCCTCTAAATTCCGTAAATCCTACTTGTTAGAATTTGATAAATCCCAGGTTTAAAGCAAAATGGAGGAAAAATGTGGTTTAAGAATTTAAATCTTACTTAAAACCGACTACCAAATAGACTCTAAATATTTGTTATGATGATAAGTCCTAAAATGATTAATGTTGTATAAATTGTAATTCATCACTAATAAATTAATTAGGAGTAAATTTGATTTATCCTATTTAGACCATGGTTTAGAAAATCAAACCGAACCGGCCGATTTTACTGTGAAATGAACCCTGATCTGAAGATAAAAATTACTATATCTCAGATAAATGTATAAAATTTGTTACCTTCATGTCTTAATTTATATTTTTGAATTATATTCATTCAAAATATAGATATCAAAATCTAAATTATGATGAAAGATGATCAATAATTTTGCATATTATAAAATTTTTTATGATTTATTTAATTTAATACGCTATAAATTGCCGCCCTTTCTGCTAGGTGTGAGTCGGGGAAAATATTATATACTTTTAACATATGTATAAAAGATGATGTTGACTTACGCAGGTCTTAAAGTATAGAAAAATTATGTACTTTTGTTAATTCCTTCAAACCCTTTTGAACCAAAGTGAAGTTGATTTTTTTTTTGTTGGTTTGTTGAAGTGGAGGAATGCTAAAGGTCTATTGTATGATAGAAAAGTACCACATAGACTAAAAGATAAATTTTATAAGATGATGGTAAGATCCGCAATGCACTATGCCGTTGAATGTTGGCCTTCAAAAGAGAAGGATAATACTAAGTTATGTATTGCCAAAATGAGAATGCTTATCTGGATGAGCGGCTTTACACCCTAAACAGTGAGAGACATAATGTGAAAGAAATATATTCGTGATAGGGTTGGTGTAGGTAGTGGCGGACAAAATTAGAGAAAGGCGTGTTAGATGATTTGGTCACATTAAATGTCGATCATTTGATGATTTGATTGAGGGAGTGGTTGCTTAAAATCTAACATATGTTAAGAAAAGCAGAAGTAGACTAGAAATATTTGGGCATATTGTATAAAAAATGATCTTAATTTATTAGAATTAAAAGAAAATACCGACACTCAAAAGACGCAATGGAGAAAACGAGTTTATGTCGCCGACCCCACTTAGTGGGATAAAGACTTGTTATTGCTGTTGTAATTTATTAGTAATTTGTAAGCTGTAACGATTTTTTGGGCGGTTAATATATAAATTAGAATTATCTTGCAATATAATATCCATAAGAGTTTCTTAAGTATCATGCTTAGTTGGTACATTTATTGGTTATCTTGTATAATACATCATGAACGAATAAACATCCCCAGCTAAAATGCAACCTAAGCATAAATTTCTCATCTTTTATCAAGTTTGTGCCTTTTTTTTTCTCTAAATCACGTTACGAGGGATTATTGCGTGCGGACACCGCATGTATTTCTGCATGCGGTGTTCGATCTTGGCCGTAGATCACAGTGATCTACGACCAAGATTATTTCTGTCTTTTTAAAAAAAAATAAAAAATTTTAGGTAGGGCCCACCGAAATACATCAGGACTGTAAATCAGGTGATTTACGGTCCGGATCGGACACCGCACGCAAGCTACGTGCAGTGCCCGATCCGTATGGAATAATTTTTCATCACGTTACAGGTTTGGCAGTTAGCACTGCAGTTTTAAAAAGTCAATGAGCGAACATTGGCTGACAAATGGAGCCATTCTGATGGTATTTGGTTAAGCTGTTTCAGACCACCCAACGGAATTAGTTTGCGACACGTAGGAATGCTGTTCAACAATTTTCCAATTACATTAAAAATTTTTAAAATGACAAATTGATATATTGTTCAAAATACAGTAATATTTTATCTTTTTGTTATAAAATTAGCCATTTTTATGTATTATATTTCTGGAATTCATAATTTCCCCTGATTCCGTACAGGCGGTAGAAATCGGAGAAGAACTAGCAAGGAAGCACTTCATACACCATGCCTTCCGGTAAAATTTTTTGTTCCTTAATCGGCCCATCAATCAATCATCTTCTTTTCTTTCAAAAGCTCATTTTTCTCTATCTTCCCTTCCCTGCCGGCAGAGATAACGAGTTCGAAGACAGTAACAGCCAGTTCTACCGCTTCCTTGAGCACGACCCATCCATCCCTAAATGCTTCAACTTCCGGATCACAACCAACGACGACGAACCCAAACCAGCCCTCGTTGTCAGCCACCGCCTCACCAAACTCATGTCCGCCATCCTCGAAGCATACGCCTCCGAAGACCAAAGCCGCCTCGACTACATTCGCATTGGTTCCAGCGAGGAGTTTCGCAGATACACGAATGTTGCGCAGGACCTGCAGCGTGTGGACGTCTTCAGCCTTTCGACGGAGGAAAGAACAGCCTTCTTCCTCAACCTTTACAACGCAATGGTCATCCACGCCAAAATAAGAATCGGCCGACCGGGAACTATGGATCGGAGATCTTTCTTTAATGACTTCCTGTATATTGTCGGCGGATACCCATACTCACTTTCGATGATTAAGGACGGCATTCTTCGATCAAATCGCAGGCCTCCCTACTCATTGGTTAGGCCTCTTAGCTCCTCCGACCGGCGCTTGGAGCTTGTGCTTCCCAAGGTGAATCCTCTGATACATTTTGGACTCTGTAACGGGGCGCGGTCGAGTCCGAGGGTCCGTTTCTTCTCGGCCGAAGGGGTGGAAGTTGAGTTACGGCATGCTGCCAGGGAGTTCTTCTCAGGCGGAGGAATGGAGGTGGATCTCGAAAAGAGAGTCGTTCATCTCACCAGAATCATCAAGTGGTATGATTTCAACTTTTGGCGGATCGCAAATTAGTTTGGATTTATATTTTTCTCGTTATATACTCTTCAACAGCAGAAATATTTAGGTAACCTCTGCATAACATCTGCGAAAGTTATTCGCGGGCTAATACAGAGTTATTTCGGCATTATTTTTAGTCAATACCTTAACACCAGAGTAAATGTGAAAGTGCAGATAGTATTAACTCCAAATAACGCCGAAATAACTCAGTAATAACCTTCCAATAATCTTCACAGAAGCTATTGAGAAGTTATTGGGAGGGGATTACACACGGAGAGCTGCGTGCTCTCAGTGCGTAAATATTTCTCCTTCAACAGACTTGATAACTTAAGCAATTTTATCTTTCAAAACGGTTCAGCAGCAGTACCTTTTGTTTAGTGAGACAACGTTATAAGCTATTAAAGATTACAAATATAAAAAGAAAAAAAAAACTTCTTACAAACATTTCTAAAAATGCACAAGGAATTTTATCTTATGGTAAACGATTGAACAAAAGAATGCTGCCAGTGTTGGTTTCAATATTTTTGTGCCTTTACTAATAAATGCCTATAATTGCAGGTACTGTGCAGATTTTGGACAGGACAAGGACATTCTAAATTGGCTTCTGGGCTACCTTGACGCAAACAAAACCGGGCTTTTAACACATCTCCTGAACGATGGAGGCCCGGTGAACATAGTCTATCAAAATTTTGATTGGTCCATGAACTCTTAAATTACCAGCACGATTTTATGGTTCAAACAAGGTAAATTTAAGAAATTCAATATAGTTGTGAAACAAGATTTTATAAAGCAACGAGCTATTACCATATTTACTGCATCGTCTTGAAGTCAGATTTAGGAAGCGTTCACAAACTACAGGTAAACTGGATATAATGTGATGCTTATAGAATTTCGACTAGTCTTCTATGAGGAGTGGTTAAGGAGATGATTCTATTTTTCTTCTTTTCTCCCTGGAAATATCAGTCTGCTGTAGATTGTGCATCTTGTTCTTTGTGATAACATGGACAAAGATGTTTTAAGGGAGTGTTTTTGTATGGCCTAACAAATAATAATATGTTTTTTTTCTATGCAAGTGGACTATTTATAGAAAGATCGAATATATACCTCTAGTTTGATGAAAACTGTTTTACATTGTTTTCTTTTTAATACTTTTTGTTTGTTATTTATTTATTTTTTGAATGACTGTTAACTCTATCGTCGTATTCCCTTTGTTGTTGAAGAATTGTGGTTCAGTTGATTGAATTCTTATGCCATTTAACCATGATTAAGAACAAGAGAGGATGATCAATTAAATTTATAATGGATAATTTCTTTTCTAGTTTTAGCATGTTGAGAAATGATTCTTTTTTTTCTTCTTACATTATTAGGGTGGTAAACACCAAACTATAATTATAAATCATTAGGAAATAGTGGACTGGCAAGATAGTAGATTTAGCAACTCTACATAGGGCTATTGAAAAAATATAGTGTTTGTGTTGGATTAATTTCAGCTTAATAATTAGATCAAACTGTGCTTGATATATTTTATTTCCGATAAATGTGAGGGCAAAGGACAATATACACAATTCAAACACACAATCTCATAGTGGAAAGCAACAACCCCAACCACTATATTACGGGTAAGTGCACAATTGTGCTTGTTTTCTTAAATGGTTTACTTGATGAACTAAACAGAAGAATACTCCTAATTCATCTTATTTAGTAAAATGGTAGCTTTTAACACACACACATACATACTCAAGGCACGAGTTTGAATCCCTCTGTGTGTAGGGTGTGGTACTTGAATAATTAGCACACCATGGGATGACCAGGGCCCGTCTAATAGTCTTCGACAATTCCTTTTGAAATATATATATATATATATATATATATATATATATATATATATATATATATATATNTATATATATATATATATATATATATATATATATATATATATATATATATATAATTGTGTATTAAATAATTATTATAATATTTTAAAAAGGCTTCATGTTTGCGAACAACTTATGTTGGACTCAATTAGAGTAAGCACTTACAAATTTTATCTCTTAATGAACTAAGCAAAATAACATTTGACTTGCTAAGCTTCTTATATACACCCCCAACGTTGAGCTATCGACTATAGCATGCTTCATTTAGGAGGAAATATTATATGTGAAAGCAAAATGTCTTTGTTGTCTTTCAGAACAAAACATGTGAGAACATTGATGATATAATATTTATAAGTATTGACAGAGAATAAATTTTCAAAGCAGAGCCAAAAATAAGATTTTTCCAAATTTTCTCAACATTTTTTATTGGAACATGAGATTGACATTGATGGAGTAAAAAAATTTCTTGTTATATGTAGCTACTAATAAAAAATTAAAATCAACCAAACTAAAATAAAATAAAATATAATCAACTTCAGGTAAATCCTAAAAAAAATCAAACTTGAGCAACATGGAAAATGAAATTCTCATTTTCTCCACAAATGCTTGTAGAGCTTGAAACTTGATTATAAAACTTCAATGACACTTATTATCACATATAAAGACCATGCAATCTAATTTGATGATTATTTGACATAGCTTTTGTGTAAATCATTGCACTTCAAATTTTCATGTATAAATAATGCTCCTAGCACCCCAAAATTATTATTTTCTCCATAGAACAATAGAGTAATCAAAATTCCATTTTCTAAGTTGTATGATGATCATTATCACATATGAGAAGCATGCAAACTAATTTGATAATAATCATAACCATTTTTATGCAAAACATTTTTTTTTGGGTTTTCAGGCTTGAAAATTGTCCAAAAGTAATTATTTTTCAATGAAGCATAATTTTTCAAATAGATTATACAAGTGCATACAAATAATCAAAACCTTGCAAATGGCACTCTCTACACCTAAACCAACATCGTTTGGAGGTCTGTTAAGTCTATGATAATTTGCACGATAATTTTGATAGTACAAAGAATAATCCAAAAAATTCACTCAAAATGAACTCAAATTAAAACCAAAATTTAATAAAAATAAATTTAAGATGGAAACACCTAACTTAAACATTTAAAAACCAAAAAGAACTTTTATTCATAATCCACCAAAATTTTCTCTCCTAGGGTGAGGCCCACAATTTGACTAAAAAAAACTTCAAATAGGGCCCAAGTTGAAAAAAATCAATTGTATTGGTGTGTTCTCCTTATTTTTTTGAACTAAATAATTTAAGGTCAAAATTTTAGCCACAACCACTCTAACCGCTCATAGCCACCTTGACACTTCAAATTAAACTATCATGGGATTGAGACCACCACATTCAAAATCAGTTGCACCACTGGATTATTACATTTTCCTCTTCCAAATGAGCTAGGGATTCTATTTTGTTCAAAACAACCTCCTCATATTTGAATTTCACCCCTTTCTTTTTGTATATCCCTCCACTTCTCTCAATAACTCTTCCCTCCAAAGTTCTCCTATTTTAATCCTCATCTAGCGAAAAATTCCCCCATTCCCTTTCACTCCTCTCATCGCCAAAATCTCCTACCTTAAGATCAAAACTCTCTCTATCCACTCTCATTTCTCTTTTTACCTGAAATCATACATTCTCCCTTCGATCTCCTTCCATAGCAAAAATCACATTACACTATCCTCCTCTCTACATCAAGGAAGGAAAAGGGGTTCTCATCATTTAATCAAGGAAAACCAAGGAGTTATACACAAATGAAACGTATAAATTTGATAATAAAATGAGTTCAAAATGAAAGAAGATTTCAACCAAAGTTGGTATAATAGAAAAAAATACATAATTTAATCCACTAAAATCACTCAAAACTCAACCTCAAAATACGCTAATTTTATCTTTGCTACGATTTTGGCCTAATTTAACTTGAAATATCTTGAGATGGAGCTTATTTTAAACAAAACTAATTGCTACATTAAATTCCTTATATTTTTCTTAACCAATGAGCCTAAGTAAAAATTTTAGGTCATAATCACCACAATCATCTTTTAACCACTTTGCCACTTCAACTTGGCCTAAATTGAGCTAGACACTTCCTTTTTTTGCATGGATTGTGCCATTAGAGTTTTGCTTCTTTCTCTTCAAAATGAGGTCTACTATTTTCCCTAAATTCCATAACTACCTTGAAAATGACCTAATTGCCCTAACCTTTTTGAAAATTTTCTTCCATATCCTCACATGAGAAGTCCTTCAGAGAGTTCCAGAGAAAGGTAAAAATATGACTTATATCATGTCATTAAATAAATGCATACTAGCGTTGTTACTTGTGTTTAAATAGAAGAAGGATTGACTAAGTATTTTCTTGTTTTAGTGAGATTATATTAGGGATCAATTTTAAGCCCACTCCTTTTTCTTTTAATTATAGATTCTCTTAGTGGACTTTTATAAGAAGATGTACCTTGGTGTATGCCTTTCAATAATGATAATCTTCTTTAATATAAGATAAGAGAAAAAGTTCAAGAAGAACTTGAATTATGGAGGTCTACATTGGATTCTAAATGCCTTCATTTGAGAAGATCTAAAATTGAGCACATGGAATGTAATTTTAGTAGTAGTAGCTCTGGTGGAAGAGTTGTAAATTTGGGTGATCAAGTCATTAAAAGGTGTGAACTATTTAGTTATCTCGATTCTAATGTTTGAAGTGATTATGATATAGATGGGGATGTTAATAGTACAATTGAAGTTGTTTCATTAAAGTGGAGGAATACAACAGGCTTATTGTGTGCTGAAAAGTGCCATTTAGGCTGAAAATCTTTTTTTATAAGATGATGATGAGACCTGCAATGCTCTCTGACACAGAATGTTGGTCATTAAAAGAGAAGTATAAAACAAAGTTAAGTGTTGATGAGACTAGAATACTTAGGTCGATGAGTGGCTTGAAACTTGGAGACAAAATGTGAAATGAATATATCTATGATATAGTTGGTATAGCTCCAGTGGAGATTAGATTGAGTCATCTTAGATGGTTTGAACATCGATCATCCAATGATCTGGATAGAAGAATAGATGTTTTAGATTTGACTTATATTAAGAAAGGGAAAGATAAACCCAAAAAGTCAGGGGTGTATTTTTATAAAAGATGATCTTAATCTATTAAATTTAAATGAAAATATGACACTCATAGGACACAATGGAGAAAAAAGATTCATGTAGCAGATCCCACTTAGTGGGATAAAAGCTTATAGCTGTTATTATACTTCCATAATCTCACAACCACTCTCCCTCCACCTCATCAATCCACCCCCTCCCTTCCCATTACTCCACCTCATCAATTTGCACCTTTCCCTCACAAAATCCCCCCACCTCATCACAAACTGCCCCCACTTCCTCTCCATAACGACGATGCCCAACCACTTCCCTCATTCTTTTCCCTCTCATTCTCTCTTTTGTCATTCACTCTATCAATCCTCCTCTTTAAACCAAACTCCCTCCTCTTTTCTCCTCTCCACTCCACAAACCGAGTTCATCATCAAGGAAAGCAAGGGAAGCGAGAAACCAAGGAGACCAAGCAAAGGAAGAACTATAATAGCAAGAAAGAGCATCAACAAAGGAAGGTAATTTTGCAGACTGATTGTCTCATTCCTTTCCAATTTTTGCATGAAGTAAACATTAAGTTTGTGCCCTTTCTTTTATAATTCAATTTCTGAATAAAAAAACCATATAATGTGCATTCTTTGCTATCCAATTTTCTTGTGCATGATATAAGTCGTAGGGCTTTTATTTATCTTGTCTTGTGTTATGTGTGCGTTCTTTCTAATTTTTGACAACGCCAAATTCCTCTCTGCTCACTCTTTCATTATGAATTCCATTTTCTTTCCCCATTTCTTCCACTTCGACTCGAAGATCGAAACCCTATAGATCCATCTACCCACCAAAATTAAAACCCTAATCCATTAAACTCACCAAAACTGAAACCTCCACCTTCTTACCTAAACCAATACATTAACCCACTAAACCCACCTAACCAGAGACCCAAACCTACCTAGACACCTTACCCAAAACCATGGACCAACTAGACACCTTACCCAAAAACCTAAACAACCTAGACACCATAACCGAATACATAGACCATATAAACAACCTTAATTTAAGCCTAACCCACTAAAATGCCTTATAATCAATTAACTCACTAGCATAACCACTAACCCACCAATCTAGTAAATCATTTATCCCACTAGCCTATTCAATAGCCCATTACTATACTCTAACCTATAATGAGGCTTACTTAATCTAAACCCACTCAAATCAAGCCTCACTTGACCTAACCCATTTAAAATGAGCTTCACATGACTAAACCATCAAGCCGAGACTAACTTTACATAAACCTATTTTAACTAAGCCTAATCCTCCTTGGTTAAGCCCTACATCGCTTAATCCAATCCAAGACCAAATCCTTATAGATCCATCTACCCACCAATACTGAAATCATAATCCACTAAACCCACAAAAGTCATAACCCCAACATATCCCCTCACCCAAACCAAAACCTAACCCACTAAACCCACCTAACCTGAGACCTAAACCCACCTAGAGTCTTTACTTGAAATTATAAACCACTTAGACACCTTACCCAAAACCTTAGATCACATAGACACCTTAACTGAAACCCTAGATTATCTTGACTACCTAAGCTGATAACTAATGATCCACCCTAGCTATTATCACATAATGTAAGTCTTAGTAACGACACTAGAAAATTTGATCGGCTCCTTAACAACTTGATTGAATTCTTAAAATTAGGTGCTCTTGCACATTAGGGTTTCTCACACAAGTATACTTATCGTTTAGTAATATAGGGCTCTATTGTGTCCAAATTATCGATCCCACATAGAAAGAGGTAATGAATTCCTTAATAGAAGTTCTAGTTTACTACTTTTAGGACTTAGCTTGTAATTGTGATTAGGTGATAGTTCTACCAACTACTCTTACACTACTTCAATTTAATTATAAATTTAAAACCTACCTAAATTAATTGGATTGGTGATTATCAAGATATAAAAGCAACCATTCTCTTGTGATGATTTAAGTGATTGTGTAGTAATAGATACTTCAAATTTCAAATGTGACTAGTGACAAAGAGGAGAAATCCTCTGCTTTACCCTCTCCTAAGTACATAAAGTAGTTTGGTTAAACTAGTTTTAATTCCTTAAACCCCAATTTTAACCTATCAGAGCCTATTTCCCTGCCTATTTACATCTCCCTATGGACTACTTTTCTTTCACCCACTAGTGCGGTGTGAATATTTTAATCATTCTTTCATCGCTCTTTCGAGTCATAATGGATTACAATAAATTTTAACAGTTCACATGGCCAGTATGAAAAGTAAATTAACATTTGAAGAATATTGATCACATTAATGCTTTAAGGACAATTCTATAAGCATCCTAACATCCTACACATTCAACTTATACATCATAAGAGAAAGATAAGAAAGATCTACTCACAATACATGAAAAAAATACCACAAATGATCATCTTATAACAAAGAAAATCCACTAGAATTATTTACAAATGGTACAAAACAATATAAAACACATTACTTAGCCTTTTCCACGATAATAGAGATGAAAATTATTTCTCAAATGTTTCCAAGTGCTCCCTACAATGCTAAGTATATCTCTCCAGAATTATCTCAAATTCCACTGCAATTTCTCAATATAGTGGAAAATACCAAACCCTAAATTTACACTATGACTCTGTTACCTTCCTCCACTTCCTAAGGCTTCAGAATGCTTTCAAGCCCTCCTTCAAATTGCTTAAATTGACCCCATAACTCTCCGATTCATGATGCAATAACTAAAAAAAAACTACACAGTTACTAGCTAGTGTCTTGACCCCTCTAGCGTCGGTCTCTTGATTTTCCTGACTGCGTTTTGGCACCAAGGTGCCTAGTAAGCTTTCACCATGATGCTTGGGTGGAGCGCCTTGGCGCTCAAAGTCTAGCACCTAGGCGCCAGTCTGCTTTTTCCAATATGCTCTGTTTCACCCCTGCCTTACTCCATTTTACCTTCATATGTTCTAATTGTTATACCTGGTAGAAAAACACATATATACATTTCTTTAAAGTGTAAATTTATATATAGATAGATGCAAAATATAAAGGAAATTAAGCATGATTTAGGACATATCAAAATCCTCCAAACTTAAGTGCTACTTGTCCTCAAGTAACACTAGCATTTTTAAAATTAACATTAATAATTTGATGAAGTGGATTTCATTAAATATATCAACATTTTTTCCTTTGGAATGTCATAGTTTAACTTAAAAAAAATTCTAGTAAATCATCCTAGAACTAGGGTATAAGTATACCTTGTTTCAACTTCGAAATCGTGATTTTCTATCCCCTTTAAAAATCATTGATATTTGTTAAACATTGGATTCTTAAATTGTACAAAACATAGAATTAAATCTCTATTTTTAGAAAGATTGGCTAATACCTTTTAAAATATGAACAAGTTTAGGATTGTAATAAAGTTTTTTTTCTTTAAAAAGTTTCAAGTGAAATCAATTTTTAATTAGGCTTCTCCTCCCTTAATATATATTTTTATCTTTTCTCTTTTTTTTTTCTTTTCTTTAAGTTCTTTTTCAATCCTTAGCACATCTATAGAAGAATACTACATCTATATAAACCTTCAATTATTTTGAATTTCACTATCATCTCTTTAAAGTAAAACCTACCACTCTCCTCTACTTTTAAAATTTTTCAAAAATTAAAAGTATTAGTTGAAATAAGTTTTTAATAGAGGCTCAATTCTTGTAAAATGTAAATCTAAGGATTCTTAATTCATCAGATATACAACTGTTTTCTATAATAAATAGTAAAATCAGTTTTCTACAAGATAACTTTACTCTAGAATAGTTTTATTTACATAGAATTTCAAGTAAATCTATTATGTCATTCCTATAATCAAAATTGAAGTAATCTAAAGTTAACACCACATACCTCAAATCTATTTAAAGCATAACAATTTTAAGTTCAGGTTGATGAGGACAAATAAAGTTAAGCTTTTAAAAAATTTTCTTCCCCCCCGCATCCTCAACTTATTTTTTAAGTATTTATAACAATCAATACATAAATATAATTAGGGAGAAAATAAAACTTAATTAATTTCTATCATATTAGTTTGCTATAAAAACTATACAGGTATAAATAGAAAAGACAAGTATGCAACAGTAAGTAAATCTCAGTTCAACAAGTTTAACATGAAATATGTATTAAAAGAACTAAGAGAGAGTGTCAAGTACAACAGAATAAAAAATAAATACAAAAATACTGCAGCAGAGAAAATATAGACATCAGCACACCACATCAATATAAAAATCTACTCATCTTCATCATCATCAGCAGCATCACCACCAGCTTCAACATCACCTTTCTCCTCTGAATCCTCTTGTGTTGCTCTGCTATGCTCATATAATTGGTAAATAGGATAGGTAGGGAACTCCACTTTTTTGTCACGCCCAATCCACTTATTTTGTCTATATATTTCTAATTGAGCAGCATAAATGCAAGCTTCATGATCACTTTAATTTTTATTCTGACAATCCAAAGGTGCCAAATAGTCTGCATTATCATAAATTTGGGCGTGGGCAATGACAATATAATCCTCTATAATCCTCAAGCTTTCATACATTGAAGTCATGCTCATGGAAGGTCGATATTGAGAATATAAAAGTAGATGGTTGATCCTGATTTTTTATATGTAAGGATTTATGAAGTTGACACCACTATAGTGCCAAAAACTTGATCATTAAATGAAAAGTAAGTTGTGTACAATATATATATATATATATATATATATATATATATAAATATAAATATAATTATAGATAATTAATAGTGGGATTCTAAGCAAATACACGTATTGTTATCAAGTAATAAAAGATTTTATATTTAAGCCTCAAATATCGATCCCACAGAGAAGGTGTAAATTGACAATTATAAGTTTTACTAAGAAATTTACAGAAAATCAAATGAAATCACTGTCACTAATTTTGAATGTTTAGATGTTATCAAAACTAAAGTACATAACTATTAGCAAAAAATAAATGCAAAGTTTAAAAAGTAAATACTAATCTACTAACTATGTTTATGTAATGAAGATTTCTTATGTGAAAAAGCATCCTTCCCACTACAATGAGGTTCTGGTGAAATGAGATGAGATAAATGTTTATAAAATGTATTGTGTCAAATAGATATAGTGCATAGAAAATTATTGGTTAATCCTTGTTTTAGTCCCTAAATCCATGGCTAGGCTAGGAGGATATTGGCTCCCACTCCAGAGCTCCCACTTCCCTTCACCTGAAGGCTAACTCTCGCTTTAGTTTCTAAACACTATGACTGAATTGGGGATTTTAGTCTGTCACCCTAAAGATTCTCTAATTATACACCCAACAAAGAATATTTTCTTATTTATTTTCACTTAATTCCATGAACGAATTTCTCCTCAATGAAATCAAATGTGATCCTCACTCAGTTGTAGAACTCATACTTCATTTCTCGGATCATATGTTTTACAACATATTTTAACAATTCAATTGGCCAGATCGAAATGTAAATTAGGTTTGGAGTTAAAAAATCATTACAATTTATTTTATATTTTAATATTGGCACATCATATTATCTCTTTATTTCACCATATCTTAGAGCAAGGAGAAAGATTGAGTGAACTACTCAGACTTCATGATAAAAACACAACAAAACACAAATTTCATATATAAAAGAAAGTTCATACAACACTTAATAAAAAAATAAAACTGATCTGAAACTCTTTCTCAAAGCAAATCCCTTGTAGCCTTTCCTTAGAAATACTGGAAGAAGAAAACTCTAACTTTTCTTCTTAAGCATAAGAATTTTACCATAGCGTTTTTTTTAGCGCACCTTAATCTAAAATCAATCATATATAAATGTGAAAACATTTATATAAATTAAAACTCTCACTTTTCTAGCGCACCTTAGTCTACAATCAAGCATATATAAATTATTTCACACACTATGGTTTCTACGCAAGTGAAAACATTGCTTCAAGTAATATAGGACTTTCTGATTAAGCCCCAAATATTAATCCCACGAGGAAGCGAGGAAAGAGGTATTTTGTCAAATTCCAGTCTACTACTATTAGTCCTTAGTTTGGAATGTTGATTTATGTGATTTTTTCTAAAAGTACTCCTAAATGTTACTCTTAAGTTTAAAACAACTAGTAACTATTCCTAAATGAAAATATTAATTTTAAAGATAACTCTTTTTGGATGAATTTGTTTGGAGAATTTTGAGATGTTAAAAACTTTTATTCTTATGTAGTGAATTGGATAATGTAAAGGAATGAGATACATTTAATATTTTATGTGCCAAATAGGAGCAATTTTAATTCCCAACCCTCTGTCAAGTGTTATAGAGAATCGTTGGCTAATCTTAGGTTGAGTCTTTAAATCTGTGGTTAGGCTAGGAGGATACTGACTCTCACTCCAGTGGTCCCACTTACCTTTCCTTGAAGGCTAACTCTCGCTTTAGTTCTTAAACACTAATACCAAATTAGAAATTTTAGTCTGTCACCCTTGATTCTTCAATTCTTCGCCCAATAATATATATATTTCCCTATTTAGTTACACTCAACCCCCATGAATTTCACCATCCACGGCGTTTGAATGTGGTTCCACTTTATTGAAAATCACACCACCATTTCAGGTCTTAATGTAATTACAATGAATTTTAACACTACAACGAGCCCCTATTGTAATGTAAAGGAAGTGCAAGTAAGAACCATCACATTTATAATCAAAACATCTTCTAGCATGCATCCCAATATCCTAAACATGAATCCTACTCATCAAAAAAGAAAAGTAAAAGGAAAATAATGACATAATCATCTCATGCCTCTATTTACTAATAAAAGAAAGAGTAAGACAAATATATCACAAAGCATGAAGAAACCACAATGGAAAACTTCTTTTCATTAAAGAAAATCTCCTAGATAAGTGTTTAAAAAATCATAAGATAATGAAGAACACAATACTTAGCTTTTTCACTTTGAAAGAAAGATAAAAATCTCTCCCACATTGTCTCCCATCGATCCATGCAATGCTTGTACATCTCCTTACATATTCTCTCAAAATCCCCTATCCAATCTCTTCAAAAAGGTAGAAATCTACATTTCTACTCCTATTCTAAGATGTATAAACATGCCACATTTCACACACACTTTTTTTGATATAAAACCACTCTATTATAGTGTAGGGACAAATTTCTTAAGAGATGCCCCAAACAACTTTTCAAAAATCGTCCAAATTCAATGAATATGGGCAAATAATCGTCTCTGGTGCCGTTTTTGGACATTGTCAGCACCGTTTCTTGTCTTTCTCTGGACTCTAGTGCCATCAGTGCTAATTCTGGCTCTATCGGCACCACCCTACAGCAGCTCCATCATTTGGCTCCATTTTAGCTTTGTTTCACCCCGTTTCAGTTTCAATGCATTCATAACAGATTGACCTACAAAATAAGCATAAAAACAACCTTTCTTTAAAGTGTACTTTCATTCAAAAATGTGTGAGAAGTGAAAATGAGATTAAGCATAGAACGATATATCAAAATGTGCCAAGTTAGAATTTCCTTTCTTGCTCATTTTTACTTCAAATTGCACCATTTTTTCTTCATTTTCTCCAAAAGTTCACTTCTTGTACCTGAAACCAAAAATATGCAAAATACCTTCCTTTAAAGTGTAATGTCATTAAGAATTATTAAATTTGAGCATAAAATATACATATGAAAAAGTAGGTAATTTTTAAGCGTATTAGTAATAGGTACCCAACTTCCTCGAACATAGATAACTCCTTGATTAATACCATGAAAATTTGCATAACATTCCTTCATAATAGGAATTATTACGATCGTAGTTATGTAGCACAATACTTCTCATTGCCTCTGCACAATGATTTCTTCCACAATAGTACCAAGTGTAATTCTTGATTCACAAAACCTCTTTCCTTGATCAACCTCTTCTTCATAAGATTCTTATCGTGCAACCTATGTGCATCAAAACTATTGAACTTCCTAAAGTTGAAAATCTCATATTTGGAATCTTCCTGGAGTTGGATGCCATAAGAACAAGAATAGTGGATCCTCTCCCTCTCTACTAATTTAATTTAACTTTAAATGATAGGTTTTAGGAGTTGTATAGAGAAAATTCAGCCAAAAACCATTAAAAGAAGGTTCTGGGAGGTTTTCCAAACTGCAGCGCGCTTTCTGGGAAACCAAAAATTCAGCCAAAAACCATTACGCATCGGGCTTTCTGGAAAGTGTCGCTTAGACACCAGATTTAAGCACCAAGGCAAGTGTCAGTGCACTCTTTTGCACCGCTTCTCCTAAGGTAAAAACAACATTCATTTCTTCTATAAATTCAATAATTAAAATGTTTTTATGTATTTTCTTAACATGTAAGTCTCCAAAGCACATAGAATTTAATTGAAAGAGCTTATATCTCGTAAAAACAAATTTAAAGCAATTACACAAATAACTATGGGTTGCCTCCCACAGAGCGCTTGGTTTAACGTCATTAGCCCGACATTTTTAATCTTTACTCTGGGTGACTCAACATTAAAACCTCTTTAAAAATTGATATGTGCCCATCAAAATAATGTTTTAACCTATCTTCATTAACTTTAAATATTTTTTTGATTTTTTAGATCTTCAATATGGACAACTCTATATGGGTAGACTTTTATAATAGTAAATGGCCCCAACCACCTAGAATTAAGTTTTCGAGGAAATAATTTTAATCTTCTGTTATGCAATGAAACTTCTTATCCACGTTCAAATTCCTTTTTTATTATCATCCAAACATTTTAATTTTTCATTTTTTCTTTATAAATCTTAGCATTTTCATAAAATTCATTCTTGATCTCTTCAAGCTCATTCAATTGCAAAAATCATTTCTCACCAGTATCTTTTAAATTAAAATTAAATTATTTAATTGTCCAATAAGCTTTATTCTCCAAATCTACTAGTGACAAGTATTTCCAGAAATAAGTCTATATGGAGACATTTCTATAAGAGTTTTATAAGTTGTTCTATAAGCCCACAAAGCAGTATATAATATAATAGACCATTCCATTTTGTTAGGATTCACAGTCTTTTCCAATGTTCTTTAATTTTGCAGTTAGTTAATTATGTTAGACCACTAGTCTAGAGATGATAAGCAGTGGAGATTAATACACTAATTTTTTTTTATTTTTCATATGTTTTTAAGGCTTATATTTGGTGATATTGAACTTTAAAGAAATATATTTTCATATTTTCTTGCAGTTACTAAGTTTAGGAATTTAGAGCTTAAGGGATGCAAAAAAAATACAAAATTTAGAGTTAAAAGTGGCGTTTTCCAAAAATTGACCTGGCTCCTAAGCGCCAAAATGCAGAGAAGACAGTGCTTAGGTGTTAGAGATGGTTATTTTCATAAATGCATTGAATTTGGATGGATTTTGAAGAGGTGCCCCTGGAGATTCTTGAGAAATTAATCCCTACATTATAAATGAGTGTTCTTAGGTTAGGATGACAGACTAAAATCCCCAATTTGGTCTAGACGTTTGGAAACTAAAGCAAGACGATAGCCCTTAGGCGAGGGGAACGTGGGAACTCTGGAGTGAGAGCCAATATCTTCCCAGCCTAACCACGAATTTAGGGATTAAACACTATTTTAGCCAATGTTCTTTAACTTGTAAAAAGGATAAAGAAAATAACTGCTCCTATTTGACACATACAATTTTCTTCAATTTGACAATTCACTAAATATAATCTCGTTGTAAGGGGAAGCATGCTTTCTTAAATTTTAACTCTTCGTTACAAAACCTAGTTTAATTTAGTAAATTTAGCTTTGAATTTTAGAGATTAGTGTAGTAAACGTAGTTTCTTTAGTAGCATTAAACAAATTTTGACCTATTTTCTTACATAAGTTTTCTATAGTTAGGTATTGTGTTTTTACATAATTTTCCAAACAAATTTTCACCTCCATGTGGGATCGATACTCAAGACTCCATTAGAGCCCTTTATTAATTGAGCGATACATATACTTGCGTTTGCAACTAGTGACGATTTGAAATTAAAAGAAAACCTTAATTCACTAGGAGTGACAGCTTTAGATATTTTAAAGGAGAAAACTTATTGTACTGAAGTAATTTTATTGTGGTTAATTTGCATATTTTTTAGTATAGTTGCCTTGTGTGTTGTGGTGTTGAAAAACATTTATAAGGCATAACAAAAATTTGAATCAAGTTTTTGGTGTTGTAACTAGGGAGGCTACAGTAAATTACTTAAAAGACTTTGTTTAAATTTTAACTTTAATTTTAAAAATAACGAAAAAAAAACAACAAAAATATTTTCATTCTTTTATGAGTGCTTATTTTTATAATTTTTACTTGTAATATTTTATGTGAAAGTTAGGATTCGAAGGATTAGTACCATACAATTTGGAATTAGAACGAACTATAAGAAAAATTCAAAAGCAAAAAGAACTTAACAAAATGGTGAACAATTTAAATATATAATGTATGGAAAATGACATCAACAAAGACCATTAAGAAACTATGTTAACCCTACAGTAGATAAAATTCACTTGATTATATCATCCTGTAGCTGCTAATTCATTTGAGCTTAAACCTACTATTATCCAAATGGTACAACATAATCAGTTTGTGGGAACACCATCTGAAGATCTGAATTTACATCTTACTAGTTTTTTAGAAGTGTGTGCTACATTAAAATATAATGGAGAGTTGAATGACACCTTCAAATTTTGACTTTTTCCTTTTTCATTAATGGAAAAAGCTAAGATGTGGTTAAAATTTTTAGCACCTGAATCAATCAGAACTTGGGGAGAATTATCTCAGAAACTTTTGGCTATATTTTCCACCATAAAATACTACCAAGCTTAGGAACGATATTACATCTTTTTGTTAGTTTAAAGGTGAATCAATATGTGAAGCTTAGGAATGATTTAAGGATCTCCTTAAGAAGTGTCCACACCATGCTTTACCAAATTGATTTAAGGATCTCCTTAAGAAGGATCTCCTTAATAATTCCAACATTTTAAAATGGATTAGTGAGATCTTTTATTCTATTATGTATGTTGTTGCTGGTGGATCATCAATGTCAAAACCATCCAATGAAACATATTTATTAATTGAAAAGATGACTACTAACAATTTTCAATGGCTCTCTAAAAGGGTAAATCCAAAAAGAGTAGCCAGTGTTAATGAATCTGACACAATTTCTATTTTGGCTTCTTAAATTGCTGTAATATCAAAATAGTTTGATCAATTTGGAATGAATGTATCTTAAACACCACTAGTGGATGAGAAAAATTCATTCGGTCAAATGATAGATTCTTGATCTCGAGAATATAGTTGTGTAAAAATTATATAGTTGACTCCGCTATGCAACGGTGCTAAAAGCTTGATGCAATATTTTATGAAAAGCAATTAAAGTTGGGATTCTACGCAAGTATACGTATCGTTATCAAGTAATAAAGGACTCTCTATTTAAGCCCCAAATATCGATCACACGGGGATGTTTTAAGTTTGAAATGATAAATTTACTAGGAATTTCACAAAAAGTCAAAATAAAATTACTGTCACTAATTTCTAATGTTGAGATATTATCAAAACTAGATTTTTTAACTAATAAAAAAATTGAAATAAAAAGTTTAAATAGTAACTACTAAACTATTAAACTATGTTTATGTGATGAAGATTTCTTATGTGAAAAAACATACTTCCCACTGCAATGAGGTTTTGGTAAAATGAGATGAGATAAATGATTCTAATATGTATTGTGCTAAATAAGAGTAGTTTTAATTCTCTACCTTGATACAGTGTTATAGAAAATCGTTGGCTAATCCCAGGTTTAGTTCTAAAATCCATGGCTAGGCTAGGAGGATATTGGCTCCCACTCCAGAGCTCACAGTTCCCTTCACCTGAAGGCTAACTCTCACTTTAGTTTTTAAACACTAAGACCGAATTGGGGATTTTAGTCTGTCACCCTAAAGTTTCTCCAATTCTACACCCAACAAAGTATATTTCCTTATTTATTTGCACTTAATTCCATGAACGGTGTTCTCCTTCATGGAATCAAAAAAGATCCTCGCTCTGTTGTAGAACTCATATTCCATTTCCTAGATCATATGTTTCACAACACATTTTAACTATTCAATTGGCCAGATCAAAAAGTACATTACGTTCGGAGTTGAAAAACCATCACAATTTTATTTATATTTTAATATTAGCACATCAATATTATCTCTTCATTTCACCATATCTCAGAGCAAAGAGAAAGAAAAAGTAAACTACTTAGGCTTCATGAGAAAGATACAACAAAACACAAATTTCATATATAAAATAAAGTTCATACAATACTAATAAACAAACAACACTTACCTGAATCTCTTTCTTAAAGCAAATCTCTTGTAGTTTCTTCTAAGAAATGTAGGAAGAAGAAATCTCTCACTTTCCTCCTTCTCCAACACTCTTAGAGAAAAATTCACACTTAATCTCAACATAAAAACTCTAAACTCTTAAGGAACAATCACTAATAGACTCCTAAATTGTGGTGGAATGAAAATGGAAAAAGTGTATGGAGGCGAGGTGTGGTAAAAATGAGCAAGGAGGGATGAAGAGGAATGAAAAGGGGGCAAATAATGACCAAGAGAGAGAGTTTTTCTGATGAATTTTGGCCCCAAATAGAGCCTAGAGTTGGTTCTCCAATAGGTGCATCCAAAGACTCTTCAAAAAGCATTCAGATTTATTGAATCTTGTAGAAATAGAGCCTGAACCACCATAAGCGCCGTTGGCGTCAGTGTTCATTTAATTAATTACCGCTCTCTGTCAAACGACATATTTGACACCCAGTTTGGCGTCGTCGGCGCTGAACAATTTTTCAGCTTTTTCATTTTTGCTCCAAATTTCATCCTTTTTGCTTCATTTTTGCTTCAAGTCCTAAAATTCAACAACCTGCAAGAAAACATAAAAATAACTTCCATAAAGTGCAATATCACCAAAAATGAGTATAAAATATGGGTATAAAAATGTATATATTTTTAGTGTATCAAAATCCCCCAAACTTACGTGTTACTTGTCCTCAAGTAACTCCTCTACTATATAAAAATATGGCTTATGGTAAAGAATTTAACTTCTAGATTTCCATATCTTAGCCCACTAAATACAATGACATAACTTAAGAAAAATTCAAAACAACTCTAGTTAATACTAAAGGTATAAGATTATTTAGCAATCAAGTCCATGATTTCTGATTCTCTATTCTTTTCAAGAAAAATTGCAAATTATCATATTAAAGCCACTTAAAGTATTCATATGAAAAAGAACCTCATAAAACTTTATTAGTAAATCAACTAATATTCAAATAAAAGGTAAAAAAAATGTAGCCAAGCCTTTTTTTTTAAATTGATTCAAGTGAAGCCAATTTTTAATTAGGCATCTCCTCAAGCTTCTCCCCACATCTTTTCTTTTCTTTTCTTTTCTTTTTATTTTCTCTTCTTGTTTATGTGTGAGGTTTACTATATCTGAATAGCCTTTAATGATTTTGAACTTCACTATCATCTTCTTAAAGTCAAAAAATTTTCTCATTTCTTCACTTAACAAATTTATATTAGTTTAAAGATTTCATAAAGTTTAATTATTTTCTTCTTACATGAACCTTTAAGATTTTTAATATTTCAAAAGTACAATTTTCTTTACTTAAAATAGAAAAACATAGACTTTTTCTTTTATAACAAATATCTTAAGTTCTAAAATTAACCTTTATTATTGAAAATTTTTACTTATGTTTGCTATATATTTAGAAACATAAACATAGTTATCTAAAGTTAACCCCTAATACTAAATGTCATGTTAAATTTAAATATTTTTTTTTGAAAATATAGCTAAGTGAGGACAAATAAAATTTATTTTCTTTCTTTTTTTTTTAATTTTTTTTTTCTTCCCAAGCCCCCACCCAAACATAAATTTTTTAAAAGATTTAACATGAAAAATTGAAAAAATAAAGGGTGAAAGAAAAAATTAAATACATAAAGAAAAGACATACCTATTGAAGGTTCTGATTTTGAAACTTAATTCTAAAATACTGCAGGTGCTAATATAAAAAGCTACAAGACTTAAAACATTAAATTGCGCAAAATACATATAAAATCTGTTGAGAAAGAGTTAATTACAATACATTTAACAAAATATAAAAACTAACAACAAAATTAAAGTGAATTGCATAAATGAAAATAGTTTTACAAACTACAGTTTCACAACATAACATAAAAAAAAACAGAGTCTCACAGTCTCAACAATATAACAAAAACAAATAACAAAATAACAAACGACAATCAATCATAAACTAAAACAAAAATCACCAATCATCATCATCATCTTCTTCTTCTACATTCAAATTCTGCCAATGATATGGAGTAAAAACAGGGTAAGTAAGAAACTGAACTGAACGATCACCCTTCATGTATCTCACCAGCGCATCATCATAAGCAGCATCATATTCAATCTTTTGCCATATGAAATCATCAGTGTGAGCATTTCTGGCATCCATGTTTTGCAATCTATGATCTATTCTTAAGATATCTCCCTGTTGGAACACGATATGGTCCAAAAGTTCTCGGTTAATAGGGTCACTAGAAGTAGGGGTCATCAAAGTAGAAGGAATATCTTTGGTCTTACTTCCAGACCTCCATCCAACATGAGATTCATATGCCTTTATATTGGAAGGCCCAATATGTTTTAGAGGCTCAATCCTCTCTTCTGAAGGTCCAAAATCAACTCATGGCTGTTCGCATAGTGTAAAAATAAGTGCAGGATGTGTCAAACCACTAGTGGTCTCTCTCAAAGCAATAGATCTAGTATTCATATACATAATAGAGCCTACATTTATCCTCATCACCTGTTGAATACAGAAGTTTAGGATGGTTCTATCATTGGTCACCTCACTATGATGATTTGTCTGAATCATTCTTCCAGAAATAAAGTAATGTCAGGCTTTAGATATTACATTAAGCATAGAAAGAGGAAAGGTTACCTTAACACCATTTTTCACTTTTCAGGTTCCTCTTCCATCAGTCAGAAAAGAAATAATCTCATCCAAGGCCTCATTCGTAGTAGAAAATGATTTATATTGGCAACTGTAAACATCTTTTAACTGATAAAACTCATTAATTTTTTTTTTTGAGAAAACTCCACTTTTTTTCTACGAACAAAAACAAAGTCGTCAGAAGCCTCAGTAAAGTTGGCATAGAATTCCATCACTACACCAATAATCCATCAGCAGTAAAATAACAAAAATTTTCCCACTATCAAGCATCGATTAATCACTCGACTTCTCCACCTGAATTTTAAAAACCACGATATGGAATTACTTTTTTATGCTCAAGTAGACTATTGAATCGAGCATTAGCTCTAAAGCTAACAAATTTCTGTTCATCATAATCTACTTTTCTTTTTCCTTTGCTCGTTCTTGGTGTCATAGAAAATCTAGGGAAATTTTGAAAAAATCTAACTAAATTCAAAAAATTCAAAAAATCACAAGGTAAAATGCTTTAAACTTAAATCTACTAAGAGTTCTTCACCAAAGGATTTTCTCAAAATCTATTACAATTTTCAAAAATTTTTAGATCTCGGCAACATGAGATAAATCCTTAGTGAAAATAAAAAAAAATAATTCAAAGTGTGGCTCTTGCCTGAAGAAGATGAAATCCAAAGTTCCTTTGCCTTAAAATCGCCTTAAACTCAAGCAAATGCAAGCCCTAGGTGCAAAAACTGAAGGTTGAAGGTGACTCAAAGGGTAAAAATGGTGGTTTATGGTGAAAATTGTGAATTTTAAAGGGTAAAAGGTTGTTCTTGGGTCGAGGGCGACGTCGGCGCTGCAGGCCAAAATTTCCATTTTTCAATTTTTTCAATTTTAAATTTCCTTTCAATTTTCTCCAAAGTCTTTTTAGTATTATATTTTTTTTAAACACAAATTTTTATCTAACAATAATTCACAAAAAACATTTTCACAAACAATAACAAACTAACTTTTATATATGAAAATACACTTTTACAAACACATTGTTCTAATCACACTTTCACACATATTAAGTAAATTAAATTATAAATCAGCATCAAAATCAAGCCACAACACAAACACTGACAAAAAACTATACACACAATCAAAGTTCCGAATTCTAAAGCAAAGAAACCTAAATCAAATCCACACAATCACATTAAGTACATAAGTAATTTAAACTAGTAGAGAGTCCAAATTCTTCAATTAATCTGCCTCATCCTCAGTGCTTTCTCTTCCACTAATATTTCTCAAAGACTGGTAATGAACGTACAAATTGTAGAAAGGTCAATACGGGAATTGATCAATCAAATTTTCTTCGATCCATCCTTTTTCTTTAAAAATCCGCACTAATCTTGCTTCAAATGTTCTAGTATGATCAAAATTCTCTTTCATCCTCCAACCTAGGTGATAAAAAAGGTACATAAGATCTCCTATTGCATTTGTAATACTTTGAAATTCTCTTTTAATTTTCTTCATTTTCTTTTCCAAAGCAAATGAACTTCCAACTGTTGGAGGCATAAATGGAGTTGAAGCATGTTATGAATGATCTAAGATAGTATATAATGCTGCATTCCCATTCCCAACATAAATATCATCAATAGGAATCATGGGCTCCCAAGGTAATAAAACTTTTTCCCAATTTTCATATGGAACTTGAGATTGACTGCAAAGTAGAAAAATTGTGGAAGGATTCCCAAGTCCATAGATTGGCCCATTCATAATAATACCCATAATAGATTTAAAAATGATAGATCCTACATTAATGGATTTTTCCATTTGAATGCAATAGTTCAAAATAGCACTTTCTTTGGTGACTCTACTAATCTTCATGATAGGGAGAAATTTTACAGAAATGAAGAAATGTCACTGCTTTAATATTGGATTAAGTAATGAAGTAGAGAAACTAACATATCCTTCATCTCACATTTCCCAAATATCACTTTCATCTGTCAGAAAATTATAGACATCTTGCATCAAATCTTTGGTAGGGATAAAATTTATATATGACAGATTGGAATGCTTTCTATCATATAGAACACATTGATTCGTGCTGGAGTAAATGGTACAACCTTACCTCATACAAAGACAACTCCTTAGGTAATTCCATGTAAGTTGGCATAGAATTCCTTCACTACTGATACAATAACTGCAGTGGTAGTGTAGCGTAGAACTTTTCATCGTCTTTGTATAATGATTTTATCAATCGGAGAACTTGGATTAATTAATCCGTGATTGACAAAGCCTCTCTCTTTGATAAGCCTCTTCTTTTTAATAACTTTGTCGTATAATCTTTGTGCGTCAAAACTGATAAACTTTCTTTTATTAAAAATTCCATACCTTGAAGTATTTCTGGAATTGGTTGCCATGGAATTCAAAAATAGGAAGTTTTTGGTCCTCCAATATAGTTTTTAGGACTTTAAAAACACCTCCCGACGGTTATTACAGAGTTAAATCCCGCCAAAGTCCACCAAAATTCATCCTAACCGTCATACTACTATCAATGCCATCGGTGCTCCCGATGACGCTGTTGGCGCTTTGGTCTGTCTACGAGCGCCGTCAGCGCCAGAGGCCAAAATTGCATCTTTTCATGTTTTCGTTCAATTCGATTCCAAATTTTCCTCTAATACCAATATTTGTCTTCATTTATAATATATAAATTGTGTAGGATTACTATCTACTAATGTATGAACACTTATCAAGCAAAATAGTAATATATATATATATATATATATATATATGGGTTATCTCCCACAAAGCGCTTGGTTTAACATCGTCAGCTCGACATACCATTTGATTAGTTAGGTTGACTTAACATTAAAACTTTTTTAAATTATAGTATGTGTCCTTCATAATAATGTTTCAATTGATGCTCATTAACTTTAAATATCTTTCCAGTGTTAAGATCTTTAATACCAACATTTCCATAATGATAAACTTTAATCACTTTAAATGGTCCTAACCATCTGGATTTCTGTTTTTCTGGAAATAGTCTCAATCTTGTATTATATAGTAAAACTTCTTGTCCAGATTCAAACTTCTTTTGAATAATCTTCCGATCAAGACATATTTTCATTTTCTTTTTATAGATTTTTGCATTATCATATGCTCCATTTCTAATTTCCTCAAGTTCATTGAGTTACAATAATCTTTTCTCACCAGCATCCTTGAAATTAAAATTAAATTCCTTAATAGCCAAAAATGCTTTATGCTCCAATTCTACTGGTAAATGATATGTTTTTCTAAAAATAAGTCTATATTGGGACATTCCTATAGGAGTCTTATAAGCAATTTTGTATGCCCATAATGCAGTATCTAATCTAGTAGACTAATCCAATTTATAAAGATTTACAGATTTTTCTAAAATTTTTTTAATTTCACGATTTGATACATTATCTAAACTACTAGTCTAAGGATGATAAATAATAGAGAATCTATGCATAATTTCATATTTCTTAATTAATTTTTTTATTCTCGTATTCCTAAAATGAGATCTTCCATCAGTAATAGCTACTCTCAGCATTCAATATCTTGTAAAAATATTTTTAATTAAAAATCTAGAAACACTCTGAGCATCACATCTAGGTACAATAATAACTTCAATCCATTTAGACATATAATCAACAACAAGTAATATATATAAGTTCCCAAATGAAGGCATAAATGGTCTCATAAAATCTAATCCCCACACATAAAAAATTTCAACTTCTAATGTGTAATTTAGAGGCATAAACAATAGCGATTGCATGTTTTAATATTTCCAAAATTTTAAATTTTTAACAACATAAAAAATTTCATTTCTTCTAGAAATATTTCCTGCTCGTTGACATCAATTGCATGTTTTAATTTATTCATTAACATCTCTAAAAAGAGTAGGCCAATAAAATCCAGCTTGCAAAATCTTATATGCAGTTCTATTCATTCCAAAATGTCCTCTAATTTCAGAATCATGACATCTTTCAATTATCTATTGAGTTTCCTCATAAGGCACGCATCTTCTAATAATTAGATCGTTACATTATTTATATAAAAATGGGTCATCCCAAAAAATAGAATTTTGAATCATATATAAATTTCTCTAATTGTAGATTTTTAATATCAGGTGGTAAAATATCACTTACAATATAATTTACTAAATCGACATACCACGACACATTCATTTCATCAATACTATATAATTTTTCTTTAAAAAAATTTTCTAAAATTTCATTTGCAAAATTAGTTAATATTTCTCTTTCTAGTATAGACAAATGATTGACTATTTGATTACCTTTTCCCTTTCTATCAACTACCAAAAAATCAAACTCTTGCAATAGAATTATCCATCTAATTAATCTTGGTTTAGCATCCTTCTTTTGCATCAAGTATTTAATAGCAGAATGATCTCTATTCACTATACATTTAGTTGCAATTAAGTAAGGTCTAAATTTATCAAAGGCATAAATAATAGCAAGTAACTCTCTTTCAGTAGTAGTGTAGTTAATTTGAGCATCATACAACTTTGAAATATTGTAGGTGCATTTCATAGTCCAAAAGGCATTCTAAGAAAATCAAATGTTCCATGTGGTCTTGTAAATGTTGTCTTCTCTTGATCCTCTAGATCAATTGGAATTTGGTGATAATCGGTTTATATCCATCTAAAAAGCAATAATATTTGTTCCAAGCCAATCTATCCAACATTTGGTCTAAAAAAGGTAAAGGAAAGCGATCTTTTCTGGTGGCCATGTTTAAATTTCTATAAACAATACAAATTTGCCAACCAGTAACTTATCTTACTGGTATTAATTCATGTTTCTCATTTTCTTCAACATTCACTCCTCCTTTCTTTGGAACACAGTGAATTGGACTTACCCAAGCACTGCTTGAAATAGGATAATAATTACAACATCTAACCATTTTAAAATTTCTTTTTTAGTAACTTCTTTCATTATTAGGTTTAATCAACTCTGAGGATCAACTTTAGGTTCATATTTTTCATCTAATAGAATTCTGTGCATACAAATAGATGGACTAATTCCTTTAATATCTACTAAAGTCCATCTAAAAGCCTTTTATATCTTTTCAATATCTTTATTAATTTTTATTCTTGAATTTCAGTTAATTTTGAAGATACAAAAATAGGCAATGTAGATGACTCTCCTAAAAACATATATTTTCAATGGGCAGGTAATATTTTTAATTCAAGTTCAGGTGGTTTAATACTTGAAGGAATAAGATTTTTATTATCATTTTCCAACAGGTCTAAAGTTTCAAAATTACCTTGAATATAATCCAAATCTTCTTCTTTTCTTTCATCCTTATTTTCAAAAAATTATCTTTGCCTTAATTTGTCTTCAAACTCTTCCTTAAATTTCTTATTACTCAGATAATCAGTTACTTCCATCCTAAAACATTCATTATTTTTTTTTAAAGTTGGATATTTCATAGCTTTTGTAATATTAAATGTTACTTCTTGATCATTAACTCTCATTATTAATTCTCTTTTAAGCACATCTATCACAACTCTCCCTGTTGTAAAAAATGGACTCTCCAAAATAATGGAAATTTCCTTATCTTCCTCCATATCCAATACTATAAAGTCTACAGGGAAAATAAATTTATCCACTTTTACTAATACATCCTCTATAACTCTTTTTGCATAAGTTATTAATCGATCACCTAACTGAAGAGTTATAGTAGTAGGGGAAATCTCTCCCAAATCTAAACGTTTAAAGATCGATAAAGGCAAAAGATTGATACTCACTCCTAAATTACATAAATCATTTCCAAAAAACTTTTCAGTGATAGCACAAGGTATAGTAAAACTACCAGGAACTTTTTAATTTTTCAGAAAGCTTTTTCTGAATAATAGCACTACACTCTTCACTGAGTGCAACGGTCTCGTTAACTGTAAACTTCCTTTTCTTGTTTATTATATCCTTCATAAATTTTACATAGCTTGAAATTTGTTTCAAAGCTTCAACAGAAAGAATGTTTATCGTTAACTTCTAAAGGATTTCAAAAATTTTTGTAAATTGTTTATCTTTATTCTTCTGCTTCAGGCTTTAAGGAAACGGAGGTAATGGATTTTCTAAAGGACCTTGTGTTTGTTCATTTTCATTTTGGTCACTTTCCATTTCTTCTTTCTCTTCATCAACTTCAGTTTTTCTTTGGATCCTTGCTTCAACTTCTTTTCCACTTCGTAATTGAATAGCTTTAATTTGCTCCTTATTTTGATCTTTTGGATTAACTTCCACCGTACTCGGAAGAATTCCAGAAGGTGCATTGCTGAGTGTAGTAGTAATATGTCCTAATTGATTTTCAATATTTCTAATAGCAGCCCCTTGATTCTATATTTGATTTCCTATGTTTAACATTACTTCTTCCATCGTCAACTTCTTTTCCTTAACTTGTGGGTTAGGATTAGAGTTAAATCCAAGAGGATATTAAGGTTGATAACTAGGATTTCCTTGGTTGTTCAAATTTTCAAAGGGATTCACTGAATTGTTATAATTATTCCAATTAAAATTAAGGTGATTTTTCCATCCAGGAGTATAAAAGTTAGAATAGGGATTTTTATTTCTATTATTTATAGCATTTAAAGTTTCATAAGATGATTGAGTATCAATGATCTGTCATAGTGAATTTTCCTCTAATATTGAGGGTATTTGAGAATAGTTCACTCCTATTAATTCAATCTTTTTTTGAAATAGTAGCAATTTGAGATGTTAAAATAGAAATTGCATCAAAATCATGATATCAACTACTCTCTTAGAATTTACCCTTTCAGAGGGCCATTGAAAATCATTAGTAGTCATTTCTTCAATTAAAGAATATGCTTCATCAGAAGGTTTTGACCAATCTGGTAGAGCATGGTGTGGACATTTTCTAAGAAGATCTTTAATTCTTTCTCAAGCTTTATATATCGATTCCCCTTTAAACTGACAAAAATATGTAATATCATTTCTAAGCTCAACGGTTTTAGAGGGTGGAAAATATTTAGCCAAGATATTTTGTGATGGTTTTCCCCAAGTTCTGATAGATTTAGGTGCTAATGAAATTAACCAAGCCTTGGCTTTATCGCTTATTGAAAAATAAAAAAGTCTAAGCCTAACAACAACATTAGACACTCTATCTTATTTAAAAGTAGCACAAATTTCAAGGAAAATAGCAAGATGCAAGTTTGGATATTCAGTAGGTGTTGCTCCAAACTATTTATTTTGTACAATTTGGATAATACAGGTTTAAACTCAAATGAATTAGCAGCAACATCAGGATTTTGAATAGTCAAGTGAAGTTCATCAAATGTTGGATTAGCATAATCTTTTAAAGGTCTTTGTCAATTTTTGTTTATTTGATTATTTAAGTAATTCACCATTTTGTTTAAATTTTTAAATTCTTTTTGTTGTTTTTGAATTTTTCTAATAGTATGCTCTAATTCTGAATCGTAAGGTACTAAACCTTCAGGTCAAATATTTCACATAAACAAATTTAATAAGCAAAGAAAATTTTCTTAAAAATAACTCTTAAACAAAAAAAAAAATTATTTTTGATTTTTGAAATTCTTTTTTTTTGTTTTTTTTATAGTTATATTATCTCTAAATTTCCTAATTTACTAAATCTATTTAATTTACCGTTGCCTTCCCCGGAAATGACTCCAAACACTTGATCTCGAGAATATAGTTGTGTAAAATTTATATAATTGACTCTAGCATGCAACGATGCCAAAAGCTTGAAGCAATTTTTTTATGAGCAAAAACTGTAAGCAATTAATATTGGGATTCTACACAAGTATGTTTATCGTTATCAAGTAATAAAGGACTTTCATTCTAAGCCCCAAATATTGATCCTACAGGGAAGGTTTAAATTTGACATAATAAATTTACTAGAAAATTCACAGAAAATCGAAACAAAATTATTGTCACTAATTTTGTATGTTGAGATATTATCAGAAATAAATTATTTAACTTATAACAAAATTGAAATACAAAGTTTAAACCGAACTACTAAACTATCAAACTATGTTTATGTGATGAAGATTTCTTATGTGAAAAAGCATATTTTCCACTACAATGACATTTTGGTAAAATGAGAAGAGATAAATGATTCTAATATGTATTGCACCAAGTAGGAGTAGTTTTAATTCTCTACCCTGATACAATGTTATAGAAAATCATTTTCTAATCCAGGTTTAGTCCCTAAATTTGTGGCTAGGCTAGAAGGATATTGACTCCCACTCCAGAGCTCCCACTTCTTTTCACCTGAAGGCTAACTCTTTCTTTAGTTTTTAAACACTAAGACTGAATTAAGTATTTTAGTCTGTCACCCTAAAGATTCTCCAATTCTACACCCAACAAAGTATATTTCCCTATTTATTTGCACTTAATTCCGTGAACGAAATTCTCCTTCATGGAATCAAATGTGATCCTCACTCTGTTGTAGAACTCATACTCCATTTCCCAGATCATATGTTTCACAATACATTTTAACAATTCAATTGGCTAGATCAAAAAGTAAATTAAGTTTGGAATTGAAAAATCATCACAATTTATTTTATATTTTAATATTGGCACATTCATATTATCTCTTCGATTCACCATATCTCAGAGTAGGGAGAAAGATAAAGTAAACTACTCAAACTTCATGAGAAAGATACAAAAAAACACAAATTTTATATATAAAAGAAAGTTCATACAATACTAATAAACAAACAACACTTATCTGAAACTATTTCTGAAAGGAAATCCCTTGTAGCTTCTTCTAGGATATGTAGGAAGAAGAAATCTCTCACTTTTCTCCTTCTTCAACACTCTTAGAGAAGAATTCACACTTAATCTCACCACAAAAACTCTAAACTCTTAAAGAAAAATAACTAATAGACTCCTAAGTGGTGGTGGAATGAAAATGGAAAAAGTGTATGGAGGCGAGGTGTGGCAAAAATAAGCAAGGAAGGACAAAGAGGAATGAAGAGGGGGCAAATAATGACTAAGAGAGAGAGTTTTTCTGATGAATTTCAGGCGCAAATAGAGCCTAGAGTCGGTTTTCCAATAGGTGCATCCAAAAACTCTTCAAAAAGCATCCAGATTCGTTGAATCTTCTGTAAATAGGGCATGAACAACCATAAGCGCCGTCGACACCCATTCTTCCGCCGTCAGTGCTAATGTTCATTCAATTAATTGCTGCTCTCTGTTAAATGGCACCGTCGGTGCCCAGTCTGGCACTGAAAAAATTTTCAATTTCTTCATTCTTGCTCCAAATTTCATTCCTTTTGCTTCCTTTTTGCTTCAAGTCCTAAAATTCAACAACCTCTAAGATTACATAAAAATACCTTCTGTTAAAGTGCAATATCACAAAAAACGAGTATAAAATATGGGTCTAAAAAGCATATATTTTTTGTGTATCAATTCTCAATCATTGTATGAAACTTTGAATGCAATAAATAATTAACTTAATTATCCTTATTCTAATTATTACAATCCTGCTTGGAAAAATCACCTTAATTTAAGTTAGGATAACAATAACTAATGGTGTAAATCCACAATGGGGAAACAATCAAGCGAACCCTTTGGGAAATGTAAACAATTAAGGAAATGTTAATTATATACTATTATCCTCTCAGTTTTAACAATAATTCACAATTTAAGGAGTAGAAATTGTCTATAGAAGAATTGGTATTACAAATGGGTAATCAATTACAAAGTTAAGGAGCGGAAATTATAAATATTGAGAATCAATTGGGGCATATTGCTACTGCACGGAGCAGTAAGCCTCGAGAAATGCTTCCTAGTAATGTTGAGATTAATCTTAAAGTCTAGAATAAAGAGAAAATTAAAGCTACAAGACTACGAAGTAGAAGAGAAGTGGAAACAAAAGCTTGAAGAGAGATTGAAGTTGAGAGCGAAGAGGTGGAAATTGAAAAATCTTAAGAAGTTATTTATCATGATTCATAATATCCTATTAAACCAATGAAAATTACTGTTGAAAAACCTCCTCCTCCATTTCCTTAAAGATTGGGACAACAAATATTGGATAAACAATTATAAAAAAATTTGGAAATATTTAAGAAACTAACCCTAAATAGTCCATTTGAAGAAGCTTTGGAATAGATGTCCGGTTATGTAATGTTTATGAAGGATATACTTAATTGAAAAATGAAGTTTACAGATAATGAGATGGTTGCACTTAGTGAAGAGTGTATCGCTATAATTCAGAAAAAAGTTCTTGAAAAACTTAAAGATCATGGTAGTTTTACTATTCCTTATACTTTAGACGAAAGAATTTTTGAAAAAGCTTTATGTGATTTGGGAGCCAGTATTAATCTTATGCCCCTTTCTATTTTCAAAAGGTTAGGATTAGGAGAGATTTCCCCTACTACAGTAACCCTTCAGTTAGCTGATTGATCGATCACCTATCCTAAGGGAGTTGTAGAAGATATATTGATGAAGGTTGATAAATTTATCTTTCCTATGGACTTTATTGTGTTAGATATAGAGGAAGATAAATGAATTCCAATCATTTTGGGGAGACGTTTTCTTGCAACTAGAAAAGCTATGATAGATGTTCAAAAAGGTGAGTTAAGAACTTTCAATATATCAAAATCCATAAAATACCAAGGAAAATGAAAAGATGATGAATGCTTAAGGATGGAAACTTATGATTATTTGAGTAATTATCATTTTTTAAAAATTTTTTAAGAAAAAATGGAACAAGAAGATTTAAAACATGAAGATGATGATAAAATGCAACATAAATTCATCAAAATACGTAATGAAGATATAAATTTTGTCTAGGAAAGATTTGAATTGTTATACACTATGATCAATAATAAAAATCTTATTTCATCAATTGAATCACCTCCTGAACTCGATATTAAAGTACTCCCTCCAAATTTAAAATATTCCTTTTTAGGACATTTATCTACATTACTTGTTATAGTATCCTCATAGTTGACAAAATTACAAAAGTAGAAGTTACTAGATATTTTAAAAAAATATAAGGTCTTTGGATGGGCATTAGCTTATATCAAAGGAATCAATCCTTTGATTTGTATGCCCAAAATCTTATTAGAAGATCATCATGAACCGAAAGCAGATTCTCACAGGAGATTAAACCTTATAATGAAAGAAGTGATTAAGAAAGAAATTTTAAAATGGTTAGATAAAGGAATTATATATCCTATCTCAGACAGTGCTTGGGTAAGTCCAATTCACTGCATCCTAAAGAAAGGGGTGACTGTTGTTGTTAATGAGAAAGAAGAATTAATACCAACATGACAAGCCACTGACTGGTGAATATGTATTGACATTAAAAAAATAAATTCTGCCACTAAGAAAGGTCACTTTTCTTTACCTTTTCTGGACCAAATGTTGAATAGGCTTGCTAGGCACAAATATTTTTGCTTTTTAGAACAATAAACTGGTTATCAGTAAATTCATATTACTCCTGAGGATCAAGAAAAGACAACATGTACTACACCTTATGGTACTTTCATGTTTAGATGAATGTCGTTTGGTTTATGTAATGCACCTGCAACATTTCAAAGATGTATGATGTTTATATTTTGCAATTTAATTAAAAAAGGAATACAAGTTTTTATGGATGCATTTTAGTGTTTGGGACTTCATTTGAATCATGTTTAAATCATTTATAAAAAGTTTTACAATGATGTGAAAATATGAATTTAGTATTAAATTGGAAGAAATGTCAATTTATGGTTGGAGCAGAAATTGTACTTGGACACAAAATTTCTAAAAATGGTATGGAAGTTGATCTGACAAAAATTCAAGTTATAGCTAAGCTACCTTCTCTTACAATAGTGAGAGGGGTTAGAAGATTTTTAGGATATGTTGGTTTCTACAAGCGATATATTAAAGATTTTTAAAAAATTACTAAGCCTTTATGCCAATTAGTAGAGAAGGATGCAAAATTTTATTTCAATAAAAATGCGTTAATGCGTTTGAATTATTAAAAGAAAAATTAATCACTACTTCTATAGTAATTTCCCCTAATTGGGAGAAATCGTTTGAGCTAATGTATGATGTAGTGATTATGCAATTGAAGTTGTATTAGGGAAAAGATATGACAAAATTTTTAAAATTATATATTATGCAAGTAGAACTTTGAATGAAGCTCAAATTAATTATACCACTAGTGAGAAAAAGTTATTAATAATTTTATATGTTTTTGATAAGTTTATATCATATCTTATTGGAGCTAAATGTATCGTGCATACTAATCATTATGTTATAAGATATTTAATGCAAATTAATGACGTGAAACTAAGACTAATTAGATGGATCCTTTTGATGCAAGAATTTAATTTTGTGGTAGTAGATGGGAAGGGATCTGGTAATCAAATAGCGAACCATTTATCTAGGCTAAAACAAGAAAGATCATTTAATTATGAAAGTGAAATTAACAAATTTATTTATGAACATTTGTACGCTATTAACGAATGGAATCTGCCATGGTATGCAAACATAGTGAATTATATTGTTAGTGATCTTTTACCATATGGATCATCAACTCAACAACATAAAAAAATTATTCACGATGCAAAATTTTACTTTCAAGATGACCCATATTTATATAAGCAATGTAAAGATTAAATTATTCGAAGATGTGTATCATATGAAGAAACTGATAAGATTATTCAAAAATCTCATGATTCTGAATTTGGGGGATATTTTGGAATTGGTAGAACAACATATAAAATTTTACAGCTTGGATTTTATTGGCATACTCTATTTAGAGATGTTAATGCATATATAAAAACATGTTATCAATGTCAGCAGGTAGGAAATATTTCAAAAAAGAATAAAATCCGCCTAAATTTAACATTAGAAGTTGACATATTTGATGTATGGGGATTGGATTTTATGGGACAATTTGTTCCCTCTTTTGGAAATTTATATATATAATTGAAGTAGATTATTTTCTCAAATGGATTGAAGTAGCTGCTTTACCTCGATGTGATGCTCGAAGTGTTTCAAAATTTTTAATGAAAATTATTTTTACAATATATGGAATGCTAAGAGTAATCATTACAGATGGAGGATCTTATTCTGGGAATAAAAGAATTGAAAATTTTATGGGAAACTATCGTATAAAACATAAGATCTCCACTACTTATCATCCCAAGACTAAAGTTCTTCAAGAATTATCTAACCAGGAAATTACAAGTATCTTGGAAAAAAACTATAAATCCTAACTAAACGGATTAGTCTGCAAGATTAGAAGTGCATTATGGGCTTACATAATAGCTTATAAAACTCCTATAGAAATGTCTCTATATATACTTATTTTTGGAAGTACTTGTCACTTAACACTAGAATTGGAGCATAAAACTTATTGAGCTATTAAAGAATTTTATTTTAATATAAAAGATATTGGTGAGAAAAGATTATTACAACTGAATGAACTTGAAGAAATTAGAAATGAATCTTATGAAAATGCTAAGATTTACAAGGAAAAATAAAAAATTAGCATGATCAGAAGATAATAAGAAAGAAATTTAAACATGGACAAGAAGTTTTGTTGTATAACACAAGATTGAATCTATTTCCTGGAAAACTTAAATTCAGATGTTTACGACCACTTACTATTAAAAAAGTTTACCCATATGGACTTGTGGATATTAAAGATGCAAAAACCAGAAAAGTATTGAAAGTTAATGGGCATAGGCTAAAACTTAACCAATTTTTCAAAGAGGTTTTAATGTTGGGTCACCCAGAGTAAAAACTAAGAACATCGGGTTGACGAAATTAAACCAAGCGCTTCGTGGAAGGCAGCCCATAATTATGTGAATTTTTTTTTAATTTATTTTTACATAATGTAAGCTCTTGTAATAGAGTTCTATATGCTTTGGAGATTTACCTGTTTAATAAAATACATAAAAATGTTTTAAATATTCAATTTTAAGGAAGGTATGAGAGTTATTTTGGATATAAGGCGAAAAGTTGCGAAAATGTGCAGTGGTGTCTAGTTGCCTAAAGTGGTACCTAGTTGCCTAAACTGACACCTAGGTGCCAAAATATGGCGCCTAAGTGCCACTTTCCAAAATGCTTGGCACCTAAATGCCAGAATCTGGCACCTAAGTGTTGTAGTTGGAAAAACTGCCCTGAAACCATCTATTGGCGGGTTTTGACAAAATTTTCTTTATATAACTCCTAAAACCTGCCATTTGGAATCAAATTAAATTAGCAGAGAGGGAGAGAATCCACTAAATCATGTGCTTTTGGCCTCCAACTCCAACGAAACTTCCAAATATGGGAATTTCAACCAAAGCAAGTTCATTAGTTTTGATCCGCAGAGATTGATGAAAGGTCCTTATGAAGAAGAGGTTAACCAAGGAAAGGTGTTTTGTGAATTAAGGATTCAATACTCCAAGTATTATTGTGAAAGAAATCATTGTACAAAGGTGATGGGAAGTACTATGCTACACCACTACAGCCGTAATAATTCTTATTGTGAAGGAATTTTATGTAAACATCATGGAATAAATCAAGGAGTTGTCTATGTTCAATGTAGGTGTGTACCTTTTACTCTCTCAAGGACTACTAAATTGTTCAAGATCGAGAGCATTTCAATTTGTCATTATGCCAACTTTGCCCCTACAAAAGAAAATATAGATGAATTTCTTAAATTCTTAATGGATGAAGATGGAACATGGGAGATAAGAAAAAACAATAATGTAAGTTTTCTTTCTTCATTGTTAAATCTCGCAACGAAGCCTTGACATATCTTTATCTCTAGAAAATTACTCTTTACTACAAAAATTAGTAAAGTGATGATGGAAAGTGCTACATTGAACTATTGTATTCAAACTGGAAGACCTATATCTATGGGTGATATAATAGTAAAATTTACTCTTGCTTTTATTTTGAAGAGGTCTAATCTTGGTCTTGAACAACCATCCACAATATTTTTTCTTTATATGCAACCACAAGTTTCATATAAAAAATTAGGAAAAAGTGCTTCTTCCTTGGAAGTTCATTGACCCAGTGTTAAACTATGATTACTTTGAAGATGCAGAAGTGGATGATAAAAATATTCTTATGGATCAGTGATCTCAAAATTCATCGCCTATATGACCCAGATTTCTAGAGAGTTCATTTTTTATTTTTAAGAAAACTAAGAAGTTGGAGAATGAAATGAATAATATTCTGAAGGTGATTAGCACAGTTTGTGATCAATTTGACCATATGGATTAGAGATATAAAGAGCAATTTGATCACACTGGATGTATGGAAGAAGCTATGATGTGAATCTACAAGAAATATATTTGGATTGAAGAAGACTGAATTGATGAATTTTCTCACCGTCCTTTTTGTAAGTTATTCATGCAATGTCAATTCATGGGAGATCATAGAGATGATGATGGTACAGAAGATGAAGATGTGTAGCAACTCTGAAGTTTGGAATTCTGGTTTATAAAAGCTTGTGTGTGTTTAATTATGTTGGGTTTCCTTAGTTTTTGATATCGGACTTGTTGTGTTTTCTTTTAGTATTTTATTGTTTAGTTTTCTTTGTAGGTGTTGTCGGTGTGATTTCAATGTTGAATTTATCTGTGATTTCAAAATACTTGTTTGTAATTTTTTGGATTTATATATAAAAATTTTAAGTTTTTTGTTGTTTGTGAAAATTTGATGATAGTGAATTACTTAATTATGAAAATTAAAGACAATTTAAACTATGTAGATAATGGAGTGCTTTGGTGTATAATGATTTTTACAAAAGAAATCAAAAAATGAAATTTTGAGTGTTGGCGCCTATGCGCCAAAACCCGCGCCTATGCGCCAAAACCCGCGCCTAAGTGCCAAATTGGCTGGATCATTAAAATCACGAATATGAACAGTGCTAGACATTTTTTTGCTTGGGTTCGTCTTCAACCTTGCGAATTGGGGTGAATAACAATCTAGGGCTTCCAACTACTCAGATTTAAGGCAATTTTGGAGCTAGAATATCTTGGATTTCATTTTTCTTGGTAATAGCTTCACTTTGACCTAGAATTTTTTATTTACACCATTTTTTTTCCTGCATTATTAGAAAACCCAAAATTAGAGGATTTGGTGAAATTTAATGAAGAATCAATGGTGTGAAGTTTCTTAACCATGATTTTGATTTTAGGAGTTTACTTTATCTTTATAGCAAATTTATGTGGAATTATTTTGAATTATTAGAACTCTATGGCTCCTAAAATGAGGAAGGTGAAGGGAAATGAGGCTTGTGACATGAAGAAATTTGTAAACATCAAGGCTCAACATCAATATTCTACTCAACTCATGAAAAGAATGCTTATTCAAGAACGAGCATTTTACAATCTTGACGGTCCTATCGAGGGATTGATTGTGGCATGAAATTAGGAAACATTATGTTATTTCATAGTTGTTGCAATTGTTTTCATCATTCGAGAGTTCTAAGCAAACCTACTGCATGCTACAAATGATCAAGTTTTTTTTCGAGGAAAGAATGTTGAATTTACCCTAGAAAGGATAAATGGATTAAATGGGTTAAGAGGCGAGTTTTATTGTGAGTACACTACTTTTAATACATTTGATTCTACATTGGACAAAGTTATAGCTTATTTGACTGATGGAAGACGAGTTTGGAAGATGAAGAATGATCACAAGGTAAACTTCTCTACTTCTATGCTTAATGCTCAATATAAAGCTTGACATTATTTTATTTCAGCTCGACTCCTTCCAACAAACCATCTAAGACAAGTTATTAAGGAGAGAGCTACTTTAAATTCCTGCATCTATTAAATGAAAAAAATAAACATTGCAGCCCTTATCTATCAGAATGCCCTCACTTCTTCTAGAGGTGGCACTATTAGAGGTTTAGTAAACCCAAATTTAATTTTTAGTTTTTATGATCAATTAGGAGTGTAGTATGATAGATCTGAAGAATTGATACAACCACTTAAACCTATCAGTAAGCCTAGTGTTCATACATATGAGTTACATGTTGGACAAAAAGTTAAAGGTAACATTAGTGATATACCTTCTACTTTAGCTTCTGCACCTTCTACATCCCACACTACCTCTTTAGAGATTGTTTTGGAGCAATTACTTATTCAACAGGGCGATATCTTGATAGATAGAAATCAAATGAGAAATATGGAGGCTAAGAATTATCATAATGATGAATACATGCAAAGAAAAGTGGATTATGAGATTGCATATAATGAGGCCATGCCAAGGTATTTGAGGGGCGATAATAATGTAGAATCCCTTACCTACCCACAGTTTACACCCTATGAGCTTGAAGTAGAGTTTGAAGAAGAAGATGAAGATGATGAGGAGGAGTATGATGAGTAGTAGTTTACTTTCATGCTTATTTTATGTAGTTTGATTTTATTTCTCATGTGGCTGTTGCTAGTGAACTTTATTTTTTAATTTTATTTATTATAAAGAGTTATTGAACATTTTATGTTTAGATGTAGATTGTTTGTTTTTATTTTTTATTTTGTTTATTTTTGCATTTTGTTTATTATGTTTAGAACTCTTTTCTACTTAGCAAATCTTTTTTATATATCATGTTTTACATATAATTTTATGCCTTATTCTTTTTAAATTGGTACTTGCAAACTTTCAAGTTGAAAGCCATCTACTAGTCATTTTTATTTAAATGCATTTTATGTTTTCTTTCTACCTTATTTTTTGTATTAAATTCTTTATCTATTAAAATATTAAGTTTCGGGGGAAGGAAAATTTTTCTTAAAGGAAACTAAACTTTATTTGTCCTCAATAAACTATATTTTTAAAATTTTTCTTAACATAACTTTTGGTATCTAAAGATAACTTAAAAATACCTATGTTTTTGATTTTATAAATATGATTATAGACTTAAGTAAAAATCTTTAATAATGAAGGTTAGTTCTAAAAGTTAAGATATTTAGTATAAAAGTATAAGGTTATGTGTATACTATTAAAGTAAAGGAAATTGTATTTTTGATATATTAAGAGAGTCATAGAGTTATATAAAAAGAAAAGATTGAGACTTTATGAAAAATCTTTTTCACAGCTAATATGAATTTATAAGTAAGACATGTATGATGTTTTTAAATTTAAAAAAGGATAAAGAAGTTCAAAATCATTAAAGGCTATCCATATATAGTAAACCTCACATGAAAAAGAAAATAAAAAAAGGGGGGATAAAAAATGATTTGGAAAGAAAAAAAGAAAAAAAAAGAAAAGAAGAAAAGAAAGAGAAAAATAAAAACAAAAAGCAAAATATGTGAGGAGAAGCTTGCGGAGATGCCTAATCAAACATTTGCCTCAGCTTAATGAAAGAGACATCAATACATTTATAAACTTATATTAAAGTATTAACATCTTTACTATTGAAATTCTCAAGAAGTTCTCTTTCATATAGTTCTTCTAAGCATTCTTAATATGATGAACTACAATTATTCTTGAAATCAATAGGAAACCAAAACGCTTGGACTTAAGTATTAGATATTCTTATATTTTTAGTTTTAACTTAAATTATTAAATTTTTTTTAAAAATTATTACTATTGTATTTATGAAACAAAAACGACAGAGTTACTTGAGGACCAGTAAATGTAAGTTTGGAGGATTTTGATACACCATATACACATTCAATTTTTCATATGTGTTTAAGGCTTAATTTGGTAATATTGCAATTTAAAAAATGTATTTTCATGTTTTCTTACAGGTATACTATATCTAGGCATATGAAATTTGGAGTCAAAAGTGGTGTTTTCCAAAAATTGAACTGAATGTAGAGAAGACGGCGCCTAGGCGCCAGATTTTGGCTCCTAGGTGCCAGAGACGGTTATTTTCACAAATGCATTGAATCCTTAATGATTTTGAAGATGTGTCAATGGAGACTCTTGGTAAATTCTTCCCTACATTGTAAATGAGTGTTTTATGTCAGAAAACGTTGTGCTTGTTGTTTGTAAAGGTGTGAGGCGTGAGTTAAGTTAGAGTAGAGTGTTGCAAGTGTCTCTAAGAGTTGTAAGAGGTGAGGGAAAGTGAAAGATTCTTCTTACTTACATTTCTAAAAGAGATTTGAGTGTTATTATAAAGAGAGAAAGATAATCAAAGGAAATTTAAGGGATTTGCTTGAGGAAGAGATCAAGTTAAGTTGTTCTACTTTTATTTCTTGTTTTGTAAACTTATTTTTAAATATAAAATCTATTTTTTTGTATCTTCCTCTAGAATTCTTAATAGATTTCCTTGCCCTTCTCCCTACAAAGAGAAATGGTCATGTGAAGAATCAAGTTGTTGTGCAATATTTTAATTTCATATTTTTTATGATCCAAACTTTGACTTCATTTACTTTTCGATGTGGCTAATTGAATTGTTAAAATTTATTGTAAAAAATATGATCCAAAAGAGCTATGCTTTCCACAATAAAATAAGAGTCACATTCAATTTTTTGGATGAGAATGTAGTCCATGGTGTTGAGTGCAAATAAATAGGGAAATATTCTTTGATGGACATAAAATTGGAGATTTTAGGGTGACGGACTAAAGTCCCCAATTTGGTTTATGCGTTTAGAAACTAAAAAAAGATGTTAGCCCTCAGGCTAGGGGAACTTAGGAACTATGGAGTGAGAGTCAGTATCTTTCCATCCTAACCGTGGATTTAGGGATTAAACACCAGATTAGCCAATATTCTTTATCACTTGTAAAAATGTTAAAGAATCTAATTGCTTCTATTTGACACAATACAATTTTCTTCAATTTAATGATTCACAGACTATAATCTCATAATAAGGGGAAGGATGCTTTCTTAAATTTGAACTCTTCATCACAAAATAAAGTTTATTTTTAGTAAATTTACCTTTAAAGTTTAGAGATTTGTGTAGTAAACGTAGTTTCTTTAGTAGCATTAAACAATTTTTGGCCTGTTTTCTTACTTAAGTTTTCTATAGTTTAAATATTGTGCTTTTACTGATTTTCCAAACAAATTTTCACCTCCCTCTGGGATCGATACTCAGAACTACATTAGAGCCCTTTATTACTAGAGCGATACATATACTTACATTTGCAAACTAGTGACGATTTGAAATTGAAAGTAAACCTTAATTCACTAGGAGTGACAACTTTAGATATATTAAAGGAGAAAACTTATTGTACTAAAGTAATTTTATTGTGGGTAATTTGCATGTTTTTTAGTATAGTTGCCTTGTCTGTTGTGGTGTTGAAAAACATTTATAATGCATAACGAAAATCTATTTCAAAATTCCTATGTTAAATATCATATTTTTCAACCAATCTTTCAATTCTTTTATTCTTGAAATGAGATCCTTCATTTGTAATGATTACTCTAAGCATTCCATATCTTGTAAAAATATTTTTATTAAAAATTTTGAGACACTCCGAGCATCACATCGACGTAAATCAATTGCTTCAATCCATTTGAAAACATAGTCTACTGTAATTAATACATATAAGTTTTTCAAAATGGGTATAAAGGGTCCCACAAAATCCAATTTCCAGACATAAAAAAATTGAACTTTCAATATAAAATTTATGGAAATTTCATTCTTTTTTTAAATATTTCTTACTCGCTGACAAAGATCACATGTTTTTATATATCTGTTAGCAACCTAAATAAACTAGGGCAATAAAATCCAGATTGTAAATATTTATATGTTATTCTATCAATTCCAAAATGTCCCTCAATTTCAGAATCATGACATTTTTGAATAATTTTTTCAGTTTCTTCATATGGTACATATATTTGAATAACTTCATTTTTACATTGCTTATACAAATATGGGTCATTCCAAAAGTAATATTTTGCATCGTGAATAAGTTTCTTCTATTGCTGCATTGTTGATCCATACAGTAGATGATCGCTAACAATATAGTTCATTATGTCTGCATACTATGGTACACGTCATTCATTAATAGTGTATAGTTGTTCATCAAGAAAATTTTTGTTAATTTCACTTTTAAAATTAAATGATTTTTTCCATTCTAGCCTAGATAAATGATCAACTATTTGATTATCAGATCCCTTCTTATCTAATACCACAAAATCAAATTCTTGCATCAGAAGAATCCATTAAATTAATCTTGGTTTCACGTCCCTCTTTTGCATCAAATATCTTATATCAGAGTGATCAGTATGCACAATACATTTAGCTCTAATGAGATATGATCTAAACTTATCAAAAGAATAGACAATTGCCAATAACTCTTTCTTAGTAGTGGTATAGTTATTTTGAGCTTCATTCAAAGTTTTACTTGCATAATATTTAACTTTAAAAATTTTGTCATGCCTTTGCCCTAATACAACTTCAATTGCATAATCACTAGCATCGCACATTAGCTCAAATAGTTTCTCTTAATCAAGTGAAACTATTATAGGAGCAGTAGTTAATTTTTCCTTTAATAATTCAAAGGCATTTATGCATTTTTGGTTAAAATCAAATTTTGTGACTTTTTCTAATAGTTGGCATAGAGGGGCTTAGTAATTTTTAAAAAATCTTTATTGTATGATTTGTAGAAACCAGCATATCCAAAAAAACTTCGAACCCCTCTCATTATTGTAGGAGGAAGTAGTTTAACTATAACTTGAATTTTTGTTGCATCTACATCCATACCATTTTTCAGAAATTTTATGTCCAAGCATAATTCTTCTTACAACCATAAATTGACTTTTTTCTTAATTTAATACTAAACTTATCTTTTCACATCATTCTAAAGCTCTTTCTAAATAATTTAAGCATGATTCAAACAAAGTTTCAAACACTGAAAAATTCATTCATAAAAACTTCTATTCCTTTTTCAATTAATTTGCAGAATATAGCATCATACATCTTTACAATGTTGTAGGTACATTACATAAACTAAAAGGGCATTCATCTAAAATAAAACATACCATAAGGACTAGTAAATGTTATCTTTTCTTGATCCTTAGGAGCAATATGAATTTAATGATAACTAGTATATCCATAAAAAAAACAAAAATATTTGTGCTCAGCTAACCTATCCAACATTTGGTATAGAAAAGGTAAGGGAAAGTGGTCTTTCCTAGTGGTGTAATTTAATTTTCTATAGTCAATATAGATTTTTCAACCAGTGACTTATCATTTTGGTATTAATTCTTTTTTCTCACTGACAACAACAATCACACCCCCTTACTTTGGAACACAGTGAATTGGACTAACTCAAGCACTGTCTGAGATATGATATATAATTTTGAAATCTAACCATTTTAGAATTTGCTTATTAACTAATTATTTCATTATAATGTTTAATCCCCTTTGAGGACTATCTATAGGTTCATAATGTTTTTCTAATAAAATTCCGTGCATAGAAATTGAAGTACTGATTCCTTTAAAATCAGCTAATGCCCATCCAAAGGCTTTCTTAAATTTTCTTAACATCTCCAATAACTTTTGTTGTTGTAGTTTAGTTAACTCTAAGGATAATATAAGTAATGTAAATAAATCTCCTAAAAAGATAATTTTTAAATGTGTAGGGAGTATCTTCATTTCATGTCTAAGAGGTGTTTCAATTGAAGAAATAAAATTTTTATTATTTTTTGTAGTGTCTAACCGCTTAAATCTTTCCTGAATATAATCTAAATCTTTATTACATATTTCAATGGACTTATCTTACATTTTATCCTCATCTTCATGTTTCGAATCTTTTTGTTTCGTTTTCTTTTCAAAGCTTTTTGTAAAATGATCGTTACTCAAATAATCACAAATTTCCATCCTATAGAATTCCTCTTATTTTCCTTTTGTTGGGTATTTCATGGATTTTGATATATTAAATGTAACTTCTTAATCATTGTCTCTCATGGTTAACTCACCTTTTTGAACGTCTATCATAGCTCTTCTAGTTGCAAGAAAATGTCTCTCTAGATTGATTGAATTTTATTCATCTTCCTCCATATCTAACACAATGAAGTCCACAAATTTATTAACCTTTCCCAATACATCTTCTACAACTCCTTTAGGATAGTTGATCAAATGATCAACTAACTAAAGGGTTACTGTAGTAGGGGAAATTTCTCCTAAGCCTAGCCTTCTGAAAATAGATAGAGGCATAAGATTAATATTGCCTCCCAAATCACATAAAGCTTTTCCAAAAAAATCTTTCACCTATAGCACAAGGAATGGTAAAACTACCAGAATCTTTAATTTTCTTAGGAAGCTTTTTCTGATTTATAGTGCTACACTCTTCATTAAGTGCAACTACTCATTATCTGTAAATTTCAATTTTCTATTAAGCAGATCCTTCATAAACTTTACATAGCTTGACATTTGTTTTAGGGCTTTAACAAATGGAATGTTTATGATTATTTTCTTAAATATTTCCAAGAATTTTGAAAATTTTGAATCCAATTTTTGCTGTCTCAATCTTTGTGGAAATTGAGGTGTTGGTTTTTCTATAGAAATTTTCATTGGTTTAATAAGATATTCTGAATCATGAGGAATATGTTCCTCAAACTTTTCAAGTTCCACCCCTTCTTTCTCAACTTCAATTTCTTTTTGAAATTTTGTCTGCACTTCTCTTCCAGTTCTTAGTTGTATAGTTTTAATTTGTTTTTTAATTTGGTATTTTAAATTAATCTTTATCTTACTAGGAAGAGTTCCTTGAGGCCTACTATTAAGTGCAGTAGCAATATGTCCCAATTGATTCTCATTATTTCTAATTGTCGCTCCCTAACTTTGTAATTGATTACCCATTTGTAACACCAATTCTTCCATATATAATTTATTAATGAATATTGCGTCAGAGTCATGAAAATTAGATAATCTTTTTGGATTTACCCTTTTAAGGGCCATTGAAAATTTTTAATAGCCACCTGTTCTATTAATGAATATTCTTCATCTAATGGTTTTGACATTGATGATCCACCAGCAGCAGCGTCAATAATAGATCTAAGAGATCCCACTAATCCATTATAAAATGTTTGAATTATTAATCAATCTAGCAAAGCATGGTGTGGACACTTCTTATGAAGATATTTAAATTTTTCCTAAGCTTCATATATTGAGTCCCCTTCAAACTGAGAAAAAAATATAATATCATTTCTAAGCTTAGCAGTTTTTGATGCTGGAAAATATTTAGCCATAATTTTTTAAGATAAGTCCCCTTAAGTTCTGATTGGTCCAGGTTCTAAGGAGTTTAACCACATCTTAGCTTTGTCCCTTATTGAAAAAGGAAAAAGTTTAAGTCTAATGATGTCATTCGACACTCTATCATATTTAAATGTAACACAAAATTCTAAGAAGATAGCAAGTTGTAAATTGGGATCTTCATATCGTGTTCCCCCAAATTGATTATTTTTTACTAGATGAGTAATAACAAGTTTAAGCTCAAATGAATTAGCAGCTACATCAGGAGTTTGTATACTCAAGTGAATTACATCTACTTTAGGATTAACATAGTCTCTTAAAGGTTTATGTTGATGTTTAATTTCAATACTCTGATTATTTAAATTGTTTGTTATTTTGTTGAGTTCTTTTTGTTTTCAAATTATTTTTTATAGTTTGTTCTAATCCCAATTCATAAGGTACTAATCCTTCAGATACTAATCTTTGCATACACAATTACAATTAACATATTTAAAAATAAGCACTCACACAAGAAGGTTTTTTCAATGCTGGTTGTGGGATTAAGCAAGGAGACCCATTGTCACCCACTATTTTTATTCTTATATTTTACTATTTCTCCAGGCTTCTCAATTTTAAATTTAGCCTAAACTTCATTATGATAACAAGGCTAACATTCTTATTTCTCATTTAGCCTATTTGATGATGTGGTTTTATTTTCTAATGCTACTAAATACTCTATCAAGAAGATCCAACAAATTTTGGAAGAGTTTCAATTGCTTATAGGGCTTCATTTTAATGTCACTAAATGTCATATTTATTTTAGGAAATTTTTCAGTCAAAGTATTGTTATTTAGGTGGCTAATTTCACTCACTCCTCTATTTCGGCTCTCCCTATCAAATATTTGGGAGTCAGTTTACTCAAGGGTCGGATTAGAAGACTCAATTGGATGAAGTTGTAGAGAGGATAAGAAAATGGATGTTGGATTGGAAAAGTAAGTTTTTGTCATTTGGGGGTCGTATTAGTGTGCTTAGGAGCATTGTGCGAAGTATGCCTTTGTATGTTTTACAAGTCATACACATTAAAAAAATCACACAAAAGATTTTGGAAAGGTGTTTTAATAATTTTTTGTTGGCGGGAAATCATTCGGCTAAGAGGTGGTGCTCTTGGAAGGAGGTTTGAAAAGCTATTGATGCTGGTGGTTTGGGGTTCAAAAAAGTCCATCACATTGCAGATATTAATTTATTTAAGCACTGGCTAAACCTTTGGAGAGGTACCTCTTTATGGGCTAATTACATAAATGAAAGTATTGTAAGAACTATCATCCAACTTATGTTATGTGGAGGAAAGGTGACTCTAGGTTGTGGAAGAGACTTCTTCAGGTCAGAGAATGGGCCAAGGATTTCATTTTTTGGGATTTGGGGTGTGGAAATGTCTCCTTATGGCATGATTCTTGGTATCATGTGGAATTTTCTCCTGGCAAGGATGTGAACAATGATCTTATTGTCTCGGACACTTTGCTGAATGATACCTGGAACCTCCCAGTACTTACTCAGCTGGTGGGGGCTGATGTTGTTAGCTATATTTTTACTATTTCTTTTGATCTACAAAAGTTTTACATTCTCATGTTGAAGATGAATTATAATGTGTCTATTTCTAAAACTATTTATCATTCCTCTCATCATTTTCAGACTAATCCTTGGGGGGCTAGTATATGGAACCGTGCTCTTACTCCTTCTATGACTTTTTTATCTTGGAGTATTTTTCATAATTTACTCCCTTGTGATGATATTCTTAAACTCAAGGGTCTGAGATTAGCTTCCCATTGTTTATTGTGTAATGTTGATGAGGAAACTATGGAACATTTATTTTTCACTTGCCCTTTTGCTTTACAATTTTGGAAGTTGGGGGGACGTTGGTATAGTACCACTTTGTATCCTGCTATAGATTTAATATCCACTACCTACTTGTGTAACCCATATGGTAGGCCTAACCATTTTCTTCAAATCTATCCTTACATTATTTGTTGGTTTCTTTGGATGGCACATAATGATATTAAGCATGCTAATGGCAAGGCTCGTTGCTCTAATGTATTCGCCAAAATTATATCTTTTACTGATAGAATTTTTAAGTTGAGTAGTATGAAGGATTTCTTTTACTCTGGCATTCCCTATTTCAACTCTCTTGTACACCCTTCCCTAGGTAGGACACTTCTGCTGCAACTTCCATTATTGGTGAGATGGCAATCTCCCCCTATTTGATGGGTGAAAATTAATACGGATGGGAGTTGGAGTCTTATTAGTGCTGTTTTTGGTGGAGTTGTGAGAAAAGACAAGGATAAGTGTATTATGTTTTTCTCTTCACCATGCTCTGCCACCTCACCTTTGGAAGTTGAAGCTCATGCAATTTTGATGGCTGTAACTATTGCGACATCTTTGAATTGGTATAATCTTGAGATTGAGACTGATTCCGAGCTCCTCTTTGATATCCTAAATCTTGTTAAGCAGGTGATTTAGAATATTGCTTACAATATTAATCATATTAAATGTTTCTCCTCTAGTATTTCTATTACCTGTAAGTATATTCATCAAGAAGGAAAAAGGGCGGCTAATTGGGCTGCCAAACTTGGAGCCACGACTTCAAATGTTTTAGTTTGTATGACCCCTCCCTCCCCTCTAAAAGTCTTGATAAATGGTGATTCTTTGGATGCCCCTTTTGTTCAAAATGTTTGTAGTTGATATAAGTGTTTTGCAATTTCTTATTTTATTTACTGCTCAGAGATGGTTTATTTCGGCTTTCATCTTCGGTTCACCTGTTGGCCTGTGCGCACCTAAATTTTGAATGTTTATTTGGTATATTTTATATGTGAACATATGGGAATCCCTTTTCATCATAATTACAATTTATGTGGAGTTTGTGAGCTATACATTAAGCCTACATTTAAGGGAGACTTTTATCTTTATCATGAAATTGCTATTTTGGGCTCATTTTCCTTTTGCTGCATGATGAGTTAAGGGTCTTTATGTATGCTTTCTATCATGAATTGTTGGGCATCCCTTGTGAAGCTATTGATTTCCATGACACATCTTTGAATGCATTTATATGCTATATTTTGGATACTTTAATTTTATGCTATAAGGATTGTGTTCGGGGATTCGAGCAAGTTGGGGAAGGACTCCAGCGATTAGCTCTTCTACGATATCCCTCGGCTAGAAGCTCTACCTTACTCTGGTTCAAAGATATATCATGTCAAAGCTCATTTTTCTTGGAGTTTCTCCTTTTTTTTTACAGTTTTCTTCTTATTTTTTTGGGATGGCCCGAGATTTTTTACATACTAGTCCAAATCGTTGGGGAAAGCTTTACAATCAAAGATCCCATTTTTTGCTACAATTATAGATAATTGGGTTTGATGAGTATACTTTTGATTTTGTAATTAGTGTCTTATTTTGGGAATTTTTGCATGGAGTTGTAGTTTGAATGATCATAATTTGAGTGAGTATTGTAATATTTTTTTGGGTTTTGGTAGCGAGGGATCCTCTCCCAATTATCTTGTAATACTTTTTGTCATTAACACATAGGGAGCCATATGTTGTTCTTTCCCAAAAAAGAAAATTTTGTTGTTTTTTTTAAACAAGTTTTATAGTTCAAACAAAGTCTTTTATGTAATTTACCGCAGCGTCTCCGTCAACGGCGCCAAAAACTTGATGCGGGAAATTTGTGTGCACTATAAAAGTTTTTTAAAACCACAACACACATGACAACTATACCCAAACATATGAAGATTAATCACCATAAAATTTACATCAGTATAATAATTTTTCTCTTTTAAAATACTTTAAGCTACAACTCTAAGTGAATTAGGTGTACTTTCAATTTCAAATCGTCACTAGATTTCAAATACAACTATATGTATTGCTCAAGTAATAAAATGCTCTAATGGAGTCCTAAGTATCGATCCCACAAGGAGGTGAAAACTCTTATGGTAATAAACAAAAAACAAAATATTTAAACTATAAATAACTTTAAGTAAGCAGGTCAAATTTTGTTTAGTGCCACTAACGAAATTATGTTTACTGCACTAATCTCTATACTTCAAAGTTAAATTCAATAAATTTAAACTAGGTTTTGTGAGGAGGAGTTTAAATTTAAGAAAGTATCCTTCCCCTTACAACAAAGTTATGAGTGAATTATCAAATTGTAGAAAATTGTATTGTGCCAAATAGGAGAAATTATGTTCTTTATCCTTTTTACAAGTGACAAAGAACATTGGCTAATCCAGTGTTAAGTTCCCAAATCTGCAGTTAGACTTGGAAGTTACTGGTTCTCACTCCAGAGTTCACACATTTCCCTTGCTTGAGGGCTAACATCTTGCTTTAATTTTCAAACGCCTGGACCAAATTGGTGATTTTAGTCAGTCACCCTAAAATCTCTAATTTTACGCCCAACAATGATTTTTTTCTTATTTATTTTCACTAAACTCCATGGACTACATTCTCATCCATGGAATCAAATGTGATTCTTACTTTACTGTAGAAAGCATAGCCCTCTTAAATCATATGTTTTACAACAAATTTTAACAATTCAATTGACCATATCAAAAAGTAAATGAAGTTCAAATTTTGAATCATCACAATTTAAAAATTAAAATATTGCATAAAAATCTTTGTACTTCACATGACGAGATCTCTTTATAGGGAGAAAGTAGAGAAATCTGCTCATAATTTATGAGGAAGGTACAACAAAACATGGATTTTATGTATAAAAATAAGTTTACAAAATAAGAAAAATAAAGTAAAAAACTTAACTCAATCTCCTCTCAAAACAAATCTCTTGAAGTTCCTTTGAATCTCTTTCTCTCTTTACAATAACACTCAATCCTCTCTTAGAAATTCAATAAAGAAATAATCTCTCACTTTCCGTCTCCTCTTATAACTCTTAGAGAACACTCTCCAAACTCTCCCACACACTTGATAGTCATGCCATCCCACAATTCTGACATAAAAACACTCTTTTATAATGTAAGAATAAATTTCCCAAGAGTCTCCTTAGGAACCCCTTCAAAATTCATCCAAATTCAATGCATTTGGAAAATTAACCGTCTCTAATGCCTATGCACCAAAATCTCTCTGGATTATGGCTCTTAGCGTCAATTCCGGAGCCTAGACGCTAGTTCAATTTTTGAAAATGCCACCTTTTGACTCCAAATTTTGTTCTTTTTGCATCTTTTAAGCTCCAAAACCTAGACTTAGTATACCTACAATAAAATAAGAAAATACATTTCTTTAAAGTGCAATAACACCAAATATAAGCCTTATATATATATATATATATATATATATATATATATATATATATATATATATATATATATATATATATATATATATATATATATNATATAAAGCTTCATGGTGGCAGCTCCTTCCCTAGCTCTGCTAGGGTTTCTGTCTCAATGGTGCTGTCCTGCTTCCCTCTAATCTCCCCTGACTGTGATTGTGTTTCTCCTCACCCTTCTACAACTTACTAGGAGGTATTTCACTGGTTTGAAGTCTATTTTCTGCTGCTGTTCTCTCTGAAGTTTTTCAGTTACTGTTCCATTGGTTCTTCTCTCTGTTTGCCCAACCTGTGTTTGTTGTGGCTGTTCTTAATGGCCTCTCCCATTCCCATTGATTTAGAAACAAATATCCAATTGTATAAAGCCACTTTTGCTGATGTGGTAAGGAAAGTTTTTGAAACATTGCAAAATGTTGAGAATCTTGTTTTCCCCCAAGCTTATCATGATGCTACTCTTGGTAAAGGAGACTGCCCCTATGTGAAAGCTTTATGCAGAAAAGGAGGCAAGGTGGCTGCTATGTTCTCTGATTTGGAAATCAACACTTTGGCTGAGGCTAAAAAATTCACCCTGGTGGGCAAATTTCAATTCAGCCATCCTAAAATGGATGATATAAGGAAGTATTTTGATGAAGTAAAGCTAGTTGGTGCTTGGAAAGTTGGACTAATGGATGGTAGGCATATAATGATTTAGTTAGCTAAGGAAGAGGATTATGCAAGGCTTTTTGCAAAGCAGGTTCTCTTTTTGGATGGCATCTCTATGAAATTGTTGAAATGGACTATTGATTTTGACCCTTCAAAGGATCCTCCTATAGTTCCTATATGGTTTAAGCTGCCTGGATTAAAGCTTCATTTTTTCAACCACCAAGTTCTTTTTACCATTGGCACTGCCCTTGGAAGACCCATGAAGCTGGATGCTCCCACCTTTGACCTGTCAAGACCTTCTGTGGCTAGAATCCCAATGAAAAGGGATATCACCCAACCTGAAATTGATTAAAATTGGTTGGGTACAACTAACAATGGCTATTGGCAGAAAATAGTTATAGAGCAAAGACCTTATTATTGTCATAATTGTAACATGTTTAGACACACTGACAACAGATGCTTCAGATGACATCCCAAGAAAAAGAATACAACCTCTGGATTGTCAACCTTCCCTAAACATCCACTTGCCACACCACAGCTGGATCTACCTTCTCCCACCAGAATCTTAACCCTAAACTCAGAATTTGATTCACTACCTACCTCTATTACCCCCACTTCTGACTGCCCACCCTTGGTGGAAGCCCTTGCTAATGATCATGTTGATGGAACCTCTCTTTTACCCTCCCCATCCACTCTTGCCCCTTCCCAACATAAAGACCCTCATGCTGAACCTTTTTCCCCCATTACTGGGATTGTACTTCCTGTTGAAGGCCCATCTGAACCTTCCACTAACCTGATCTGTTTGCCCCCTCCCCTTACCCCTATTGAGGTTCCCACTTTCCTGGTGAAATCTCTGCAATGTGTTATGAACTGGGAAAAGTTGTCTTGCCCCAAAACATAACTTTGACTCCTTGTTTCAAGGAGCATACTGACCTCCCTACATTGCAGCCCAATATCATTAATGTTGTGGATGATAATGTGGTTCAAAATCTGAAATTAGATCTAGAGGAAGAATGGCAGATCCATCAGTCCAAAAAGAAAAAGAAGCTGATGCATGAGCTGCAGCATAATGCAACTACCTCTGGAGAATTCATGTCCAAAAGTTTGGAATCTTTTCCTAGAACAAGGAGGAGAGGAAAAATGATCAATGATTAATCTACTTTGCTGGAATGTTAGGGGATTGGCACACCCTAGGTCCCTTAGCAGATTACTGCATCTGAATAGGGTGTACAAACTTTGGTGTATTGCTCTTCAAGAACCAATGGTGTCTAAACATAAGGATAAAATAATTAACAAAAATTCATGGATTCCACTTTACTGCTAACTGTAACAATAAGATTTAGTTACTCTACAAGTAAGAAGTTTCTTGGCAAATCCTTTTAGATCATCCTCAGTTATTACATGTATCCCTCTCTATGGCTGGCCATTTTGCTCATGCTACTTTTGTCTATGCCACTAGCTCTTCTGTTGGGAGAGTGGAGCTTTGGAAGGAGCTCCTTAACCTGAGCACTAACACCTCCTCAAATTGGCTGATATGTGGTGATTTCAATTGCATTACTTCCTCTGATGAAAAGATTGGAGGCAGACCTTCTGATACTAACTAAATGAACTTCTTTTTAGACAACATGCATATGGCTAGACTCTATGATTTGGGTTTCTCTGGCCACAGATTCACTTGGAGAAGAGGTAAGGTTTGGGAAAGAATTGATAGAGCTCTTGTAAATGATCACAGGTTTAATGAATTTTTTCACACATTTGTCTTTCATCTATCTATGTCTGGTTCAGACCACAGACTTCTTTTGATCTCTATTAGCAGCTCCATAAACCCCTCCAAAAATAATTTCAGATATTTAAATGTTTGGTCTTCCATTCAGACTTTCTGAATCAAGTTAGTACTATATGGACCAGCTATCATAGCAACAATCCTTGGGTGAAATTATGAATTCTTCATAAAAGGCTTGCTGCTAAACTCAAAGCCTGGAATTGGCAGACCTTTGGAAATTTAAACACAAGGGTGGTGAAAGATGAAGCCATTGTAAATGAATTGGAATCCAAAATCAGCCTTAATTCTAATTTGGAAACTGATCTCCACAATGCCAATGAAAGACTACTGAATGCTATCCACTTGCAGGAACAACTCCTCCATCAGAAAGCTGCTCAAAATCATTTCTATTTGGCGGATAGAAATTCCAGATATTATCATGCTATTATAAATCATAAAAGGAAATGTAATCAGAATCATAAGATCAAAGATTCAAAGGGGGATTGGTTGAAAACTCCCCAAGATATTGCTGATAGTGCTGTTGAGCATTACAAAAGGCTCTTCACTAGAAGTGAGATGACTAGGACTGAAGTTAAAGGCAATTTTTTTGACCACTACATAAATTATACTTCTACTCTCAAGCTTGCTGACATCCCTTCTGAAGAGAAGATCAAGATTGCACTAAACTCTATTGACAGCAATAAAGCAGCAGGTCCTGATGGATTTTCTGCTGACTTTTACAAATCAGCTTGGAATGTCATTAAATATGATGTAGTGGATGTTGTGCAGGCCTTTTCACTGGTATAGAACCCACCAAGTTTTTCACCTCTTCCACCATTGTCCTTATCCCTAAAGAGACTGTGTGTAACAGATGGGACCAGTACAGACCCATAAGTCTCACCAGTGTGATCTCTAAAATCATTAACAAGATTTTGGTGGCCAAAATTCAATCTCACCTTAACAAGATCATCAACAATAACCAACCTGCCTTCATCAAAGGTAAAAGCAATGTGGATAATGTCCTTTTAGCTCAAGAACTTTTCCAAGATCTAGATAAAAGATGTAGAGGAGGAAATCTGGTTTACAAATTAGATATTTGCAAGGCCTTGACACCGTCCACTAGGATTTTATTGTAGAGGTTCTGCATGCTAGAGGCTTCAATATGGACATCATAAGCTTAATCAGAAGATGGCAGAATAATAATGCCCACTCTATTCTCATCAATGGAAAGGCACATGGTTTCTTTACTGCCTCAAGGGGAATCAAACAAGGTGACCCTTTATCCCCCACTATTTTTATTCTTGTCTTTGACTATCTTTCTCTTATTCTCAACCAAATTCTAAACATGTCTTCTCACAACCTGTTCAAGCACAGTTCAAACATTGCCATCGACCATCTTTCATATGCAGATGATATTATTCTTTTTTCTAAGGCCACTAAACCTGCTGCCAAACAAATCCAAACCCTTCTCAATGATTTTCTATCTTGCTCTGGACTACAGCTGAACAAGCATAAATGATGTATTTACTACAACAAAGGTGTTAAACAACCTTTCAAACACTGGGTTTTTCTATTTTACTGGTTTTCAAACCCCCCACCATCTAAAATATTTGGGGGTCCTTCTACTGAAAGGAAGGACAAGATAAATCCAATTTGATGATGTTGTGACTAAGATTCAAGCTAAGCTCACTAACTGGACTAATTCTTTCCTATCTAATGGAGGAAGGAATACTCTCCTAAAACATGTACTGTCTGCCTTCCCCTCCTACATTCTACAAATGACAACTATGAAAAAGAGTACTCAGCAGCTGCTTGAAACAACCTTCAACAGATTTCTTTGGTATGGACAAAGAACACAGAAGCAATGGACCAACTGGAATTCCATCTGTAAACCAACTCATAATGGGGGTCTAGGTTTCAGAAGTTTCAAGCATCTACATCAGATCAATTTTTGCAAGTTGTGGATACACTTTAGAGCTCAAGAGTCTCTTTAGGCTATCTTTCTTAAAGGCAAGTATTGTAGAGGTTCTCATCCCACCCTTCCTACATCCAAATTGGGAGACTCCAGAATCTGGTCTCACATGATTAAACATAAAGATAAAGTTGAATATTACTTTATATGGGACCTTGGAGAGGGGAACCTCAATTTTTGGCTTGAAAACTGGATGGGAGATGGGAAACTTGCTGACAAGCTAACTGCTCCCCACCTAACTTCTACCAAAGTGTCAGATTTTTGGAATGATAACCAGTGGAACCTTACTACCTTAAACAACATACTGGATAACTATACCATTAAAAGGATTAACAACATTCCTGTGGATACTACTAAGAAGGACAAACTCATTTCCAAACAAGGGGTTTCCCAGTCAACTACTGCTTACATCTATACCCAACTTCATAAAGGTGAGAACTGTCTCTGGGGGAAATCCATTTGGAACAATTTCCTCTCACCCTCTATGTCTTTCTGCTGTTGGAGAATCTTCTCTAAATGCCTCCTAACAGATGACATTCTAAAACTGAAGGGATTGAGAGGTCCTTCTTGTTGTCTTCTATGTAAAGGGCAAGAGGAAACTACTGATCACCTATTTTTCCAATGTCAATTTGTTCAACAGATTTGGTCAATTGTCCTCAGAAACTTGAAAGTCCAAACCATCATTCTCACCTGGCAAAAATTTATATCTTGCTGGAATGAATGGTTCCAATTAAAACTTTTGGTGATACCTTGTGTGGTGGCTTGGTTCACTTGGATGGCTAGAAATAAGGCCAAATTTGAAGATCACTTACCACTTCCCTCTAAGGTGGCTGCTAACTGTTTAGCTTTTCTGAAAAAAATCACACATTGGAAAACTTTTCCTGACCTTTTCCAGACCAACTTATTGGCAAATCTATTATGGAGCGCCCCCTTGTTTACTGGATCAAACCTCCTGCTGGTTGGCTGGAAGCCAATACTGATGTCAGCTTCTATAGGTCCTCTGCTGGCATTGGAGGTGTCTTCAGGAACTCAAATGTTAAGTGTCTCTTATATTACCAGATTCCTATTTTTGTTGTTGATGCTCTGGAAGCTGAGGCATTGACTATTTTTTGGGCCACCTTGATTGCATCCAAGGCCAATTTTCATAATCTGATAGTGGAGACAGATTCCAAGGTTATGATTAGCATTCTCCTCCATAACATAACCTGCCCCTTGCACATTCTGAAATGGAAGAATAGAATTTCTTATAACTCTCAGGGTTTCAATCTGAAATTCACTTTTATACACAGAGAAGGTAACAGACCTGCTCATTGGCTTGCTCAAGCTGGTGCTGAGGCAGACAGACCCAATGTATCCAAGAAACTCCCCCCACCACTTCATTTATTTCTCAAGGGAGACTTTTCTAATTTGCCTTTCTGCAGATTGTTGTAACTTTCTGTCCCTTCATTTTTTTGGACTTTCATATATATATGCTTTTACAAAAGGTAGTTATATATATGACTTTTGTTTCATTTATATATATACATCTTATATATATATATGACCCCTTATGTATTTTCTTTTATTTTTTAAGGGTGGTTTCACCCCCCCACCTCCTTCTGTATTCACTCTGTAATTTTCTTTGTTTTGGTAACATGTAAGGAGCCATGAGTTGCTCTTTTGTGGAATATATATATATATATATATATATAATTGAATATTTTTTTGGCGCATCATTATCCTAGAGGACTAGTGATGGAGCCCACCTCTCTTAGAAGTTCAAAACCACTTCTTTGCTCTCTTTAGAGTTTCACATGTATGATTTTAATCTCTAGCACTTAGAAGGCTAGAACCAACATGAGGAAGCTCAAAAAGGAGTTCCCATTGAAATTGCAAGCCTTAAGGTAGCTCTGGGTTGCTTGGTACTAGTCACACACTCAAACCCTTCACGCTCACGCACTCAAACTTTAAAATCACTCACACTGAACCTTCCTCCTTACTCCCTTTTGGAAAGTCATGTGGGTGGTTCAACCCTTAGCCTAAGGTTAAGATGGCTAAGATCAACATGTGAAGGATCCAAATTGAGTTCGCCTATGGATTTCATGTCTTTAGGGGGGTATATTCATGGCTGGTATGGTCATCATATCCAACCAATTCTAATTCCAACAAAATACCCAACCTTGGTCTTCTACCCCCAAACTTCCCTAAAATTATCAAAATGCCCTTTAAAAAAATATTCAAAATTACCCAAACTCTAAATTCTTCACCAAAAATCATATTGAACCACTTCAAATAACTCCAATTGCCCAAATACTTCCAAAATCCACAAAATTACAAAATGCCCCTACACTACCCAAATTTACCAAAATGACCCCAATACCTTAAAAATTGTCAAAAATCCCCAAAATCATTCCAAACTTCACCAGAATCAATTCTAATCACCTAACATTCCCAATTACACCCAAAGTTCCTTAAATCCACCAAAATTGGCTAAATTTCCAAAATCACCTCTAAATCCAATTAAGTCCCCAAATCACTCAGAATTTCAACCAATTATTTCAAACTCAACCAATTTCAAATTAAAACTAAAAATAATCATATTTAAGCACAATTTAAACCAATTTCAAGCCCAATTCTACCTCATTCAAAATATGAATTGCAAGTCCAAGTCAGCTGCCCCAAATTGACCCCAAAACCAAATCTCATCAAATTAAGACAAATTACCAATCCAATTCCACAAAATTTATTTCTCCAATGTCATCATGAAATTTTTCAAGATTATTTGGAGCCTTTAGTTGATTTTGATCGAAGCCTAAGCTATGTTCAAACCCAACTTCTAGCTTAAACCCAAAATTTGATATAAATCTTTGGATTAAGCAAAAGCCTAATTACCACAACCATGTCTTATGCCTAAAGATGATAATCACATCACCTTGCCAACTCTACTTGGTGCCATGAACCATTGGTCAATCAAAATGTGCGAACCTCCTCCTTAATTTGGCTAACTCCCTTATCCATGCAATGAGCTTGCTTAGCTTTAGAGCTAACCACTTTTAAAACTTCTCTGACCTTCCTAAGCTAGCTAGACACTAGCTGGCCAACCGCTTTAGTGGCTGGAAAACCCAAAATTGAGAAGAATTTCCTTAGCTCAAGCACCAAATTGCGCCCATCCAACGTGGCAATCCCTAATTGGCCAATTAAGCTGTTCTCCACTCCACATATGCTTACTTGCACTGGCTAATGTCAGCCTAGAGCCTCCCCCTTAGCCGAGCTTATAAATAGGCCCCCTCCATGGATAAAAGGGGAGATCAATGAAAACCTAGTGGAAAATCTACCCAATTTCTTCCAAAGCCTCTCCCAGCAATCCTAAGCTCAATCCAACCATCTTCAGCCACTCATTCCCTCCACCTGAGCCAAGTTTAACCACTAAAATCCAGAGCATTTCATGGCCTTTGAATAAAACTCTTCAAAACTCTAAATTAAACATCCCACAAGCTTCCCCAGACATCAAAAACACTTCTTCAATAAAAAACTCCTTGTCCCGAGCACTTTAACATAGTCCTAGACCATGCATGAGTCACCCTCCAATAGAAATCATACATAGACCATACCTCAGTTATAAACAACACTTAGAAGACGTTCATGGAATCAAGGAAAAGCTCAGGAACAAACCCAATCGAAGCGTCACTTCTTAAGCTAAGGTAAAACTCAAAATCCCTAAATTCTACATTGGCTTGGACCTTTGTGAAGAGAAGTTAAATTTCATACGTATTTAACAATATAGATAGGTTTGCCTCACGTAGATGATGAGTTAGGAAAAAAAAATTGAGTGATTTGGTTGAGTATCAAGCGAGATATTAGAGTTAGAATGTAAAAGGTTCTCGGGTTGGACAATCTAGGATGATGAATGGATATCGTCCATTTTCACGTATATCAGTCAGATGGACAATATCGTGTCACACAAGGAGATGGAATGCGAACTGCGGGCAGAGTCAGTAGGCTACATGGAAAACATAATGAATCGAATGGAGATGCTTGTGAGTTCGGAGATGTTGAAGTTTGACGTGGCGCTGACGTGGATAAGAAGGAAAATAGGGTATTTCTATTTAAATTAATTCAAAAACTTTAAAAATTCATATGTTGGTGTAGAAAAATCATAAAAATAAAATTTAAAAAAATATGAACAAAAATTAAAATGTTTTCCTCGTATTTATTATTAAATTAATTAATTACTCCAAAGGGTAATTAAACCATAAATAATTAAATAATTATATATATTAAATAAAATTTTGAGGGTATAAACTTAATGAGCTTAGGAGTCTTCTTTGATTTTTTACAGAGTTAGAGGGCACTTATATGACTAAAAACCCTAATTTTAAAGATATTTGACATTATTTTAATTAAGAAGATTATAGAAAAAACAAAGGTGAGAAAAATATAAAATCAGGTTTGGTAGGTTCACTATGGCTAAAGGACCTTTGGAAGAAAAAATTAGATTTAAAAAATATTAAATGTATTTTCCTTATTTAAAATTAATAAAAATTGCTAAAAAATATAAAAATATAAAATAATGCAATTAAAAACAAAAATAGCCCAAAGTGTAGGTAATCACATTAGGAGGCCACTATTAAAATTTGAGAGTGAGAAATGTTTTTTTTTTTAATATAAAAATTTATTTGTTAAGTGAATAATAGTTTTGATTTAAAATGATAATAATAAATACAAGAAAAAGTTTAAAAAATTATGAAAATAGTTTTGGAGTGATTCTTGAGGCCAGAGGAACTTAAGAAAAATAAAATTGAAGCTAAAAATGAAAATTTTATTTTCAAGCTATTTTCTAATCCTTAAAATAATTAAAAAAAATTTTAAAAATATAATTAATATGAGAATACTCTAAATTATCCTAAATATCATCCTAACCATGGAGAATAACTTAAAGATGTGTTTGTAAATTTTTAAAGGTGTAAGAAAATATTTTTAATAGTTAAAAGTATTTTGCTTAATTTGTGAATAAAATAATTATAAAAAATATAATACAAATAAAAGAATATTAAATGTACTTCTTTGATTTCCTTGAATTCAGAGAGACATTGGAAAACTAAAAAATGAATTTTTGAAATAAAAATATATGTTCGATTTATTTATTTAATAAAATTAACTAAAAATTATAAAAATTAAAATATAATTAAAAAAATTGCAAAAAATCATTTCAAGTGGTTCTCTAACCTAGTTAAACCTCTAATAATTTTCCTAAGGATATAAGGTATTGATACACCAAAAATATATGCATTGTTAGACCCATATTTTATAGCTATTTTTGATGATATTGCATTTTAATGGATGATATTTTGATGTTTTCTTGCAGGTTGTTGATTTTTAGGGATCAAAGAAAAAAGAAAGCAAAAAGAATGAAATTTGGAGTCAAAATAACATTTTTGAATAAATGCTCAGCATCGACGACGTATAACAAATTAACATGGAGATTTTTTACTCAACGCCGATGACTCCAGACCAGTGCCGATGGCGCCAGAGGCGGTGCAGACCCCATTTCTAGAAGGGTCGATGTATTTGGATGCCTTTTTAAAGAGTTTTTGGAGGCACCTCTTGGAGAACCGACCTTTTGGCTCTATTTGGGGCAGAATTTCATCATATAATAAGCTCTTCTACATTTTTCACTCCTCTACTTTCATTTTTGGAACCTCGACATTCCATTCCACTTCCATATTAGAGTAAATTAGTGATTTTTTTCATAGTTTAGAGTTTTTGTGGTGAGATTTAGTGTGAAACTTTCTTTAAGAGTGTTAGAGAAGGAGAAAAGTGAGAGATATCTTGTTTCTGCATTTCTAAGGAAATGCTACAAAGTATTTGCTTTGAGAAAGATTTTTCACATAAGTATTGTTTGTTTATCACTATTGTATGAACTTTGTTTTATATATGAAATCTATGTTTTGTTATTTCTTTCTCATGAAGTCTAAGTAGTTCCCTCTATCTTTCTCCCTACTCTGAGATATGATGAAATGAAGAGATAATATGAAAGTGCCAATATTAAATTGTAAAGGAAATTGTGATGATTTTTCAACTCTGAACTTAATTTACTTTTTGATCTGACCAATTGAATTGTTAAAATGTTTTGTGAAATATATGTTCCGAGAAATGGAGTATGAGTTCTACAACAAAGTAAGGATCACATTTGATTACATGATGGAGAACAACATTTATGAAATTAAGTGCAAATAAATAGGAAAATATTTTTTATTAGGTGTAGAATTGGAGAATCTTTAGAGTGACAAACTAAAATCTTCAATTCAGTCTTAGTGTTTAAAAACAGAAGCGAGAGCTAGCCTTCAAGTGAAGGGAAGTGGGAGCTATGAAGTGTGAGCCGGTATCGTCCTCGCCTAGCCACGGATTTAGCTAAACACTGAGATTAACCAATGATTTTCTATGCACTTTATTAGGGTAGAGAATTAAAATTGCTCCTATTTGGCACAATACATATTATGAATAGTTATCTCATCTCATTTTACCATAGCCTCATTGTAGTGGGAAGGATGCTTTTTTACATAAGAATCTCTATTACATAAACATAATTAATAGATTAGTATTTACTATTTAAAATTTTTCATATTTAATTTGATAATAGTTTAGAAATTTAATTTTGATTACATCTCGACAATTGAAATTAGTGACAGTGATTTCAATTAACTTTCTGTGAATTTCCTAGCAAATTTGTCATTTTGAATTTAAACCTTCCCCGTTGATCGATATTTGGGGCTTAAATAGAAAGTCCATTATTACTTGATAACGATATATATACTTGTGTAGAATCCAAATATTAATTGATCATATTTAATTAAATTTTACACAATCTATCACAACAAAAAAGTTGGATCAAGTTTTTGCATTGTTGCGTAGGAAGGTAACAGTTGAATTAAATAGTTTTGATAAATTAGGAAATTTAGAGATAATATCTATACCATAAAAAAATATTATGATTAAAAAAATATAAAAAAAAAATTAAAAATCAAAAATCCAAAAAGAAATATTTTTATTAGAGTGTTTTACTTTGCTTGCTTTATTTGTTTATGTGAAATATTGGATTTGAAGGATTAGTACCTTACAATTCAGAATTAGAACGTACAATTAGAAAAATTCAAAAAAAATAAAGAGAAATTAAAAATTTATAAGAAATGGCGAATAACTTAGATAATCCAACAAATGAAAATCGACAAAGACCTTTAAATATGTGAATCTGACAGCAGATGTACTTCACTTGACTATTCAAAATCCTGATGTTGGTGCTAATTCATTTGAGATTAAACCTGCTTTTATCTAAATGGTACAAAATAATCAGTTTGGAGGATCACCTACTATAGATCCTAACTTACATCTTGCTAGTTTTCTTGAAATTTGTGCTACATTTAAATATGACGGAGTGTCTAATGATGTTGTTAGGCTTAGACCTTTTCCTTTTCATTAAGGGATAAAGTCAAGGCTTGGTTAAATTTTTTAGCACCTGGATCTATTAGAACTTGGGGAGAACTATCACAAAAATTCTTGGCTGAATATTTTCTACTCTCGAAAACCACTAAACTTAGAAATGATATTACATCTTTTTGTTAGTTTGAAGGGGAATCGATATATGAAGCCTGAGAAAGATTTAGAGATCTTCTTAGGAAATATCAACATCATGTTTTACCAGATTGGTTAATAATTCAAACATTTTACAGTGGATTAGTAGGATCACTGAGATCTATTACAGATGCTGCTGCGGGTGGTTCATTAATGTCAAAACCTTTTGATGAAGCATATTCTTTAATCGAAGAAATGACTACTAAAATTTTTCAATGGCCCTCTGAAAGGGTAAATCCTAAGAGAGTAGCTAGTATTCATGATGCTGATGCAATGTCTCTTTTAGCATCTCAAATTGCTGCTATTTGTAAAACGATTGATCAAATGGGAATGAATTATTCTCGAGTACCCTTAGTATTAGAGGAGAATTTACTATGACAGATTATTGATACTCAATCATCTTATGAAACTTTAAATGCTATAAATAATCAAAATAATAATCCCTATTCTAACTATTTTAACCCTAGTTGGAAAAATCAACCTAATTTTTGTTGGAATAATTATAATAATTCAGTAAATCCATCCGAAAATTTGAACAATCAAGGAAATCATAATTTTGACCTTATTGTCCTCTGGGAATTAACTCCAACCCTAACTCACAAGTTAAGGAAAAGAAGTTGATGATGGAAGAAGTAATGTAGAATATGGGAAATCAAATACAGCTGCAATTAGAAATATTGAAAATCAATTAGGACATATTGCTACTGTACTTAGTAATAGACCTTCTGAAATTCTTCCAAGTACTATGGAAGTTATTCCAAAAGATCAAAATAAAGAACAAATTAAATTTATTCAATTACTAACTGGAAAAGAAGTTGAAAGAGGGATCCAAAGATAAACTAAAGTTGATGAAGAAAAGGAAGAAATGGAAAATGATCAACAGGAAAATGAACAAACATAGAGCCTTGTAGAAAAAACCATTACCTCTGTTTCCTCAAATACTGAAATAGAAGAATAAAGATAAACAATTTATAATTTTTTTTAAATTCTTAAGTTAGCGATAAATATTTCTTTTGTTGAAGCTTTGGAACAAATGCAAAGTTATTTCAAATTTTCGAAGGATGTATTAAAAAAAAAATGAAGTTTACAAATCATGAGACATTTCCACTTAGTGAAGAGTGTAGTGTTATTATTCAGAAAAAGCTTCCTAAAAAAATAAAAGATCCTCGTAATTTTATTATACCTTGTGTAATTGGAGAAAAGTTTTACGGAAAAGCATTATGTGATTTAGGAGCGAGTATCAATCTTATGCCTTTATGAAATTTTAAACATTTTAATTTGGGAGAAATTTCCCCTACTACTATAACTCTTCAGTTAGCTGATCGATCAATAACTTATCCAAAAGGAGTTATAGGAAAATGTGCCAGTAAAAGTGGATAAATTTATTTTCCTTGTAAGCTTTATAATATTTGATACAGAGGAAGATAAAGAGATTCTCATTATTTTAGGGAGACCATTTGTCACAATAGGGAGAGCTGTAATAGATGTGCAAAAAGGAGAATTAATGATAAGAGTTAATGATCAAGAAGTGAAATTTAATATAGCAAAAGTTATGAAATATCCTGCAATAAAAAAAGATAATGAATGGTTCTAGATGCAAGTAGTTGATTATCTGAGTAATGAGTAATTTAAGAATGAATTCAAAGATAAATTAAAGCAATGAGAAATTTTTTATACTAAAAATGAAGTAAAAGAAGAAGATTTAGATTATATTCATGGCAAATTTGAAGCATTAGACTTGCTGGAAAATGATAGTAAAAATCTTATTCCTTCAAGTATTAAACTACTTGAACTTGAACTGAAGATATTACCTGGCATTTAAAATATGTATTTTTAGGAGAGTGATCTACATTGCCTATTATTGCATCTTCTGATTTAACGGTAATTCAGAAACAAAAGTTGATAGAGATTTTGAAAAAGTATCAAAAGGCTTTTGGATGGACTTTAGCAGATATTAAAGGAATTAGTCCTTCAATTTGTATGCACAGAATTTTATTAGATGAACAGTATGAACCTAAAGTGAATCATCAAAGAATATTAAACCCAATAATGAAAGAAGTTGTTAAAAAAGAGATTTTAAAGTGGTTAGATTTTGGAATTATATATCCTATTTCAGATAGTGCTTGGGTAAGCCCAATTCACTGTGTTCTAAAAAAAGGAGTGATTGTTGAATAAAATGAGAAAAATGAATTAATACCAATAAGACAAGTAATTGGGTGGCGAATTTGAATCGACTATAGAAAATTAATTATGGCCACCAAAAAAGATCACTTTCTTTTGCCCTTTCTAGATCAAATGTTGGATAGATTGGCTGAGAACAAATACTATATTTTTTAGATGGCTATACCAGATATCACCAAATTCCAATTGCTCCAGAGGATCAATAGAAAACAATGTTTACAAGCTCATATGGAACATTTGTTTTTTGTAGAATGCCTTTTGGACTATGCAATGCACCTGCAACATTTCAAAGATGCATGATGTCAATTTTAAACAATTTTATAGAGCATGGAATGAAAATATTTATGGATGATTATTCTATATTTGGGACTTCATTTAAGTTATGTCTTAATAATTTAGAAGAAGTTCTAGAGATATGTGAAAAAATCAATCTAGTCTTAAATTGGGAATAATGTCAATTTATGGTTGTAGGAGGTATTGTTCTTGGGCATAAAATTTAAAATGCATGGAAATAGATCATGCAAAATTCCAATTTATATAAAAATTATCACCTCCTAATAATGTTAAAGGGGTGAGAAGTTTTCTCAGACATGCTGGTTTTTACATGCGCTACATAAAAAAATTTTCAAAAATAACTAAAACCCTATGCCAACTTTTAGAAAAAGATACAAAATTTGATTTTAATGAGGAATGCATAACAACATTTGAATTATTAAAGAAAAACTTAATCACTGCACCTATAATAGTACTACCTGACTGGGAGAAACCATTTAAAATAATGTGTGATGCTAATGATTATGTTATTGAGATTGTATTAGCACAAAAGCAAGACAAAGTTTTTAAAGTTATATATTATGCTAGTAAAACTCTAATTAATGCTCAAATTAATTATACTACTACTAAAAGAGAGTTTTTAGATATTTTTTATGCCTTTGATAAATTTAGATCTTATTTAATTGGAACTAAATGTATAGTGCATACAAATCATTTTGTTAAATACTTGATGTAAAAGAAGGATGTTAAACCAAGATTAATTAGATGGATACTTCTATTACAAGAGTTTGATTTTACCGTGGTAGATAGAAAGGGAAATGATAATCAAATAGCTGATCATTTGTCTAGAATAGAAATAGAAATATTAACTAATTTTGCAAATGAAATTTTAGAAAATTTCCCTGATGAACATTTATATAGTATTGATCAAATGGATGTACCGTGGCATGCTGACATAATAAACTATATTGTAAGTGACATTCTACCATATGATATTAAGAATCCACAATTAAAGAAATTTATCTATGATTCAAAAGATTATTTTTGGGATGACCCATATTTATATAAATAATATAAAGATTTAATTATTAGAAGATGTGTGCTTTATGAAGAAACTCAACAGATAATTGAAAGATGCCATGATTCAGAATTTGGAAGATATTTTAGAATAAATAGAACTACATATAAAATTTTGCAAGATGGATTTTATTGGCATGCTATTTTTAGAGATGTTAATGAATATATTAAAAATTGCAATAGATTTCAAGGAGTAGGAAATATTTCCATAAGAGACAAAATGCCTCTAAATTACACATTAGAAATTGAAATTTTTTATGTGTGGGGATTAGACTTTATGGGACAATTTAGGCCTTCATTTGGAAATGTATATATATTACTTGTTGTTTATATGTCTAAGTGGATTGAAGCTATTGTTGTGCCTAGATGTGACACCCGGGGTGTTTCTAAATTTTTAATTAAAAATATTTTTATAAGATATGGAATGCCGAGAGTAATCATTATTATTGGAGGATCTTATTTCAGGAATAAGAGAATCAAAAAATTAATTAAGAAATATGATATAATGCATAGATTCTCTACTTCTTATCATTATCAAACTAGTGGTCTAGAAGAAATATCGAATCGTGAAATTAAACGCATTTTAGAAAAAAAAGTAAATCCTTATAAATTGGATTGGTCTGCTAAACTAGATACTGCATTATAGGCATACAAAACTGCTTATAAAACTCCTATAGAAATGTCCCCATATAGATTGATTTTTGGAAAAAGAACATGTCATTTACCAGTAGAATTGGAACATAAAGCATTTTGGGCTATTAAATAATTTAATTTTAATTTAAAGGATGCTGGTGAGAAAAGGTTTTTGCAACTCAATGAACTTGAGGATAATAGAAATGAAGCATATGATAGTGTGAAAATCTATAAAGAGAAAATGAAAAAAAGATATGATCGGAAGATTGTTAAGAAGAAATTTGAACCTTGACAAGAAGTTCTACTATATAATACAAGATTGAGATTGTTTCCAGGAAAACTAAAATCCAGATGGTTAGGAGCATTTCAAATGATTAAAGTCTATCATTATGGAACTGTTGTTATTAAAGATCCCAACACTGAAAAGATATTTAAAGTTAATGGCCATCATATGAAACAATATTATGAAGGGCACATACCTCAATTTAAAGAAGTTTTAGTTTTATGTCAACCCAACTAAACAAATGGTATGTCGGGCTGACGACGTTAAACCAAGCGCTTTGTTGGAGGAAACACATACTTATATTGTTATGTATTACTATTTAGTTTGTTAAGTGTCTTATATATTAGTAGATAATAATACTACATAATTGAATTTACTATAAAGTAAGTCAAATATTGGTATTGGAGGAAAATTTGGAATCGAATTGAATAAAAAATGAAAATTACAATTTTGGCCACTGGTGCCAACGACGCCCTAGATAATGGACATTAGCACCAGTAGCGCCAATCAGGAGCACCGAGGGCGCCAAGTGCAGTTGAATGGTTTTAGACAACTTTTGGTGGGTTTTGGCATGATTTCACTTCATAATAACCGCCGATACGAGTTTAAAAAGGCCTAGAAACGTCCTTAGATGCCTAGTTACTTCGTATTTTTGGATTCCATAGCTTCCAATTCCAGAAATTCTTTGAGGTATGGAGTTTTCAACCAAACAAAGTTTATTAGTTTCGACGCACAGTGATTATACGATAAAGTTATTACAAAGAGGAGATTGATCAAAGAAAGCGGATTTGTTAATCATGGAGTGATCAATCTTACTGGTTCGATTGATAAAATCATTCTGCAAAGGCATTGGGAAGTTCTATGGTACACTACGTCTGAGGTTGTCGTATCTGTGTTGAAAGAGTATTATGCAAACTTACATGGAATTACTCAAATTGTTGTCTTCGTATGAGGTAAGGTTGTACCATTTACTCCTGTAAGGATTAATGAATTGTATATGATAGACAACATTCCAATACAAGATTTGATGCAAGACGTGTATAATCTTCTGACAGATTAAAGTGATATGTGGGAGATATGAGATGAAGGATATGTTAGTTTCTCCACCTCATTACTTAATCCAATTTTGAAGCTATGACATTTCTTTATTGCTGCAAAATTGTTCCCTACTATAAAAATTTTGTAGAGTTACCAAAGAATGTGCTATCTTAAATTACTGCATTCAAATGGAAAACCCCATTGATATAGGGTCTATTATATTTAAATTTTTTATGGGTATCCTTACTAATGGACCAATTTATGGACTTGGGCATCCATCTATCATCTTTTGGATTTGCAGTCAAGCCCAAGTTCCATATGAAAGTTGGGAAAAGACTTTATTACCTTGGGAGCACATGAATCCTATACATGAGAATTATTGTGGAAATGGAAATGAAGTATTAGAAGCCATCATAGATCAATATTCACATGCTTCAACTTCATTAATACCACCAACAGTTGGAAGTTCACTTGCTTTGGAAAAGAATTTGAAGAAGATTGAAAGGGAACTTCAGAGTATTATGAATGTATTAGGACATCTTAAATACCTCTTTGATCACCTAGATTGGAGAAGAAAAGCAAATTTTGATCACACTAGAACTTTTGAACCAGGATTAGTTTGGATGTTTAAAGAAAAATGGTAGATCGAAGAAAATTCGACAGATCAGTTCTCGTACCGATCCTTCTACAACTTATATGTTCGTTACCAATCTATAGGAGATATCAGAGAAGGAGAAAGCACTGAAGAAGTGGCATAATAATTGAAAACTTTAAATTCTCTATCTATTTTAGAACATTATATATATTTAGTGTAATTGTGTGGATTTAATTTGGTTTGGTTTGGTTTTTGCTTTAGAACTCTGAACTTTGATTGTGTGTTATGGTTTTGTGAGATCTTTTAGTGTTATGGCTTGACTTTGACACTGGTTTACAATTAGTTTGTTTAATATGTGTGATTGTGTAATTAAAAATTGTGTTTGTAAAAAGTGTACTTTCATATATAAAAGTTAGTTTGTTGTTGTTTGTGAAAATTTGTGTTGGTGAAATGTTTTATTTTGTGAATTATTATTAGATAAAAATTTATGTTTAAAATACTAAAAATTTTGGAGTAAGTCGATAGAAAATTGATAATTTTAAAAATAAAAATATGAAATTTTCGGGCCTTCAGCACCGATGGCGCTGGAATCGGCACCGACGGCACCCTCGACCCGACAGCAGATTTTTAAAGTGGCCACCATTTTTACGCTTAAGTCATCTTCAACCTTCGGTTTAGGTGGCTAAGGCTTGATTGTGGTCGAATTTGAGGCGATTTAGAGGCTAAAAGACTTCAAAATTCATCTTCTCTAGGTAAGAACTACACTTTAAACCAAAAATTTTTAATTTTCACCAAGGATTTATCTCACATTGCATGGATCTAAAAATATGAAAATTCTTTTGAGAAATTTTTGAGAAAATCCATTTTTTATGAACTCTTATATAGTGATTTGAAGTTTAAAATGTTTTATATTTTGATTTTTGGAATTTTAGAATTTAGTCAGATTTTTCAAAATTTTCTAGATTTCCTATGACACCTAGATCGAGCAAAAGGATAGTAGAATATGACGAGCAGAGATTTCTTAGCATTAGAGTCAGTGTTCGTTTTCATAGCATTTATGAAAATAAGAAAGTAATTCAGGACCGAGGTTTTAAAAATCCAGGAGGAGAAGTTTAATGTTTAATTATTGCTCGACAATGGGAAAATTTTTGCTATTTTACTACCGATGTGATAGATGGGATTGTAACGAAAATTTATGCTAACCTTCCTGAAGCTTCTGATGATTATGTATTTGTTCGTGGAAAAAGGGTAGAATTTACTCTAAAGAAAATAAATGAGTTTTATTTTGTAGAAGATGTGTATAGATGCCAGTATCATTCTTTTTCTGTTACATATCAAGCTTACGATGAAGTTATTTCTTTTCTGATTAGTGAGAAAGGGGCTTGGAAAATAAAAACAGAGTTAAAGTTAACTTTCCTCATACTAGTTTAAATGTAGTATCTAAATTCTGACACTATTTTATTTCTTGAATGATGATTCCAACGAATCATCATAGTGAAGTGACCAAGGATAGAGCCATCTTGAATTACTGTATTCAGCAAGTGATGGATATAAATGTAGGCTTTATCATTTATATGAACATTCAATCTATTGCTCTGAGAGAGAGCACTTGTGAATTAACATACCCTACTCTTATTTACACACTTTATGAGCAGGAAAGAGTTGATTTCAGACCTAATGAGGAGAGGATTGAGCCACAAAGACCCATTGGGGCTGCCAACATCAAGATTCATGAGTCCCATGTTGATTGGAGATCTGGAAGACATGTCAGGGATATTCCTTCTACTTCTAGAACCCCTAGTGAGCCTACTTTAAGTGACCCAGCAATAAAGAGTTGTTGGATCAGATGATGATACAACAGGGAGGTATTTTGAGGATGGATCATAGGATGCAAAATATAAAGGCCTGAAATTCTCACACTGAGGATCTGATTGGCCTTAAATTTGATTATGATGTTGCTTATGATGATGCATTAGTGAAATACCTGAGGGGTGACCATACAGTTCAGTTCCCTATTCACCCTACTTGTACTCTATATCAGCAGTAGAAGTTAGATGTCATTGATGAGGAAGATGATGACTGGTGATCTATTTTATTTGTTCATTTGTGTTTGTATTGTGAGATTGTATTGTTTGTGTTGTGATGTTGTTTAAACTTTGTTTGTTATGTTATGTGAAACTGTAATGTGAAAAACTATTTTCATTTTTAGAATTTCGTTTAGTTTTGTTGTTATTTTTAGCACTTTGTTGTGTTTTGTGATTAGCTCTTTCTCAACAAATTATATATGTATTACGTACAATTTAATGTTTTTAGCCTTGTAGTTTTTATTTTAGCACCTGTAGTGTTTTCAAAGTTTATCTTCAAAAATCAGAATCTCCAACAGGTATAATTTTTTTTATGTATTTAATGCTTTCTTTTACCCTTCATTTTTAAAGCTCTTCATCTAAAAATCTTTTAAAAATCTAAGTTTGTGGGGGGGGGGGGGGGGGAAGATGAAAAATCATTTGTAGAAAGAGAGAAAGAACTTAATTTTATTTGTCCTCTCTTAATTATATTTTCAAAATTTTAAATTTTGTATGACCTTTGGTATTAGAGGTTAACTTTAGATAACTATATTTATGTTTCTAAATATATAGTTAATTTAAGTAAAAATTTTCAATAATAAAGATTAAATCTAGGTGCTAAGATATTTGCTAAAAGAGAATATAACTATGTTTTTCTATTTTTGGTAAAAAAAATTTTTATTTTTGAAGTATTAAAAATATTAAAAGATTCATGTAAAAAGAAAAGAATTAAACTTTATGGAATCCTTAAGTTAATATAAATTTGTTTACTGAAGAAATGTAAAAAGTTCTTAACTTTAAGAAGAAGATAGTGAAGTTTAAAATCATTAAAGGCTATCCATATATAGTAATCCTGACATAAAAAAAAAAGATAAGAAAAGAAAGAAAGAAAAGAAAAAGGGGATTAAAAATGATCCTGAAAAGAAAAGAAAATGAAAAAAATATAAATATAGTGGGGAGAAGCTCGAGGAGATGCTTAATTAAAAATTCGCTTCACATGAATCAACTTAAGGAAAAAAACTTGAGCACATTTTCTAGACTTTTAATTTGAATGTTAACTTAATTATTAATAAAGGTTTATGAAGTTCTTTTTCATATGAATTTTTGATTGACTTTAATATAACAAATTGCAATTTTTCTTGAAAGAAATAGAGGATCAGAAACCTTAGACTTGATTATTGAATATCTTTACACCTTTAGTATTAACTGGAGTTGTTTTGAATTTTTCTTAAGTTATACTATTATATTTGAAAAACTAAAATATGGAAGTCTAAAAGTTAAGGTCTTTATCATAAGTCATATTTTCTATGTATTAAAGGAGTTACTTGAAGACAAGTAACATGTAAGTTTGGGGGATTTTGATACACCAAAAATATATGCATTTTTAAACCCCATATTTTATACCTATTTTTTTTGATACTACACTTTAATGGAATGTATTTTGATGTTTCCTTACAGGATGTTGATTTTAGGGCTTAAAGCAAAAAGAAAGCAAAATGGATGAAATTTTGAGTCAAAATGACGTTTTTGAAGAAATGCTCAGCGCCGACAGCACCAAGGGTAGCATCGACGGTGTATAAAAGATTAACGCGGAGATTTTTAATTTAGCACCGACGGCGCCGACGGCGCCGCCGGCGGCGCCAAAGGCGGTGCAGACCTCGTTTCTAAAAGGTTCGATGTATTTGGATGACTTTTTGAAGAGTTTCTGGGGCACCTCTTGAAGAACTGACCTAGGGCTTATTTGGGGCCGAATTTCATCAGAAATTGGGCTTCTCTACATTTTTCACTCCTTTACTTTCATTTTTTGCACCACATCATTCCATTTCACTTCCATATTGGAGTCAATTAGTGATTTTGTTTTCATAGTTTAGATTTCTTGTGGTGAGATTTAGTGTGAAACTTTCTTTAAGAGTGTCGGAGAAGGAGAAAAGTGAGAGATATCTTCTTCCTGTATTTCTAAGGAAAGGCTACAAAGGATTCACTTTGAGAAAGAGTTTTCAGATAAGTATTGTTTGTTTATCAGTGTTGTATGAACTTTCTTTTATAAATGAAATTTGTGTTTTGTTGTCTCTTTCTCATGATGTCTGAGTAGTTCTCACTATCTTCCTCCCTACTATAAGATATGGTGAAATGAAGAGATAATATGAAAGTGCCAATATTAAATTGTAAAATAAACTGTGATGATTTTTCAACACCAAACTTAATTTACTTTTCGATTTGGCCAATTGAATTATTAAAATGTGGTGAAACATATGATCCGGGAAATGGAGTATGAGCTCTACAACAGAGTAAGGATCACATTTGATTCCATGAAGGAGAACTTCGTTTATGGAATTAAGTGAAAATAAATAGGGAAATATTCTTTGTTGGGTGTATAATTGGAGAACCTTTAGGGTGACAGACTAAAATCTTCAATCCAATCTTAATGTTTAAAAACTGAAGCGAGAGCTAGCCTTCACGTGAAGGGAAGTGGGAGCTATGGAGTGGGAGTCGGTATTCTCCTAGCCTAGCCACTGATTTAGGGACTAAATTCTGAGATTAGTCAATGATTGTCTATGCACCGTATCAGGGTAGAGAATTAAAATTGCTCCTATTTGGCCCAATACATATTATGAACATTTATCTCATCTCATTTTACCATAGTCTCATTGTAGTGGAAAGGATCCTTTTTCACTTAAGAATCTCCGTTACATAAACATAGTTAATAAATTAGTATTTAATGTTTTAAGTTTTGTATATTTAAATTGATGATAGTTTAGAAATTTAATTTTGATTACATCTCAACAATTGAAATTAGTGACAGTGATTTCAATTGATTTTCTGTGAATTTCCTAACAAATTTGTCATTTCCAATTTAAACTTTTCTCATAGGATCGATATTTGGGGCATAAAAGAAAGTCCATTATTACTTGATAATGATATGTATACTTGCGTAGAATCTGAATACTAATTGATTATATTTAATTAAATTTTACATAATCTATCGCAACAAAAAAGTCGGATCAGGTATATCTTAGTTAGTTAAATTAATTAACATTGAAAATCCTTATCTTTAAACTAAAACAATTATTAAAAAAATTAAATAAAAATAAATAAAATATAAATTTTCATATGATCTTTAAATTAATCCATGAATAAGGTAAAAACAAAGTTTCAAAGTCATTTGAGAGAAATTGAGAGAATTATAAAGTGGAAAGCCTTATGAGCAAAATAGTAATTATGGAATTTTGAACTTTATTTAGGATTTAGGTCAAACCAGAGGGCAAAAGGGTAATAATGATAATATTTAACTCTCTAAAATAATTGAAACATAAGGGTTAAAAGGGAAGAAACCAATCCATGTTATTTTATATAAAAGGGTAAAATGAATTTTCTAAATCATTGTGGTTTGGAATGTAATTAATTTGGATGATCCTAATGTGAAGGGCTTGATCTGGGAATGTGAAAACCCACTGATTTGAAGCCCTAAATCAAATTTTAAATGATAATTCAATCTTTGATGGTAATTAAGTTCATTTTATTCAACATTTTTTTTCAAAATTACAAACCTACCCATAAAAACTTAAGAGCTTAGTAGTGAAGTGGGCTTTATCTAAAATTACTTAACGAGGTTTAGAAAAAAAAATATAATCAATTACAACCTCTCTAAAATACTATAAGCTCAATTTCAATTGAGAAGATAAGGATTTATTAACAACTTAACTTGACCTTTAAGGGCGACCAACCACATAATTCCTAAATGAAACATCAAATGAACATTTAGTTACTCTATTCATGGGCTGATTAAAATATTAAGGTTTACTGAACATAATTTATAACACCACAACTAAATTCTACTTTAACTAGAGATGATTAATTCAATAAGATCATAAGTCCAAATGAACTCTAAATAATTTAAAGGGTTTAAAGGATGTCAGGGTCATGCCCCGAACACTTTTTTAATTCTTTTGATATTTTGAAGGACATTTGGATCTATTATGCTTTGTTGAAGAAAATTATCCTTAAAATCTTAGATACTTACACAACTTATTTTACTTTTATAATCCAATGCTTAAGGATTTGAATCTTGGATAAGGTATTTAAATCCTTGTGAGCAATTGGGGATATTTTTGCCACATATGGATCATCAGACTAGTGTAAGTCAGTGGTCTAATTGGCAACGGTGATGACAACATTGCTTATGTAAGTTAAGTGAGGGATATGAAGTGGGATTCAGAGTAGTATCTCCTACCTCAAGGATCTTTGATAAGGGGAGAGGATACGACTAATGATACTATTCCCTTGCTTTGGTAAGAGCTGCCCCTGATTCTCTTACGTTGTTGGTAGTCCTAGTCTGATTAGAATAATTAGCCTGTGGACTATACAATTTTACAAAAAAAAATTACCTAAGGTTAAGATAACAAAAAATCCTTTTTGTGACATGATTGTGTTTACTTGCTAAATTAAATTCTACAAAAATATGAAAAATTAAAGAATTTTGATGAAAACTTATAAAGGTTCATAGGTTAATCTCTAAGATCGAGGTTAGAAACTGTCCCTCTTTGAATTGTCTGGTTGGTAGCTTTTTGTCAAAGTTGGAAGAATAAAGCACACAACCCAGCTCTGAGCCCCCACTTTTATTAAATTCTTACATCCAATCCCAGTGTTTTTTATGTGACTCGGGTTTTGCCTTACTCTTATTTCCTATGAGTAGTTTGGATTCCTTATATCATATTTTTTTGCAATATATTTAAATGTCTTGCAATTATACTATGATTACGATACTAACCACATAGTAGCAACATGATTTTCAGGTCTACATTTACAGTTTATTTTTGTAATTTTATTACTTTATATTACTATCACTTTATTGTTTTATGCATATTTTATTATACCTACAAGAATAAGAAAACAAAAAAAACTTTAAAAATAAAATAATACACTTTCAAATCCTCAAAACAAACACAATTCTCTCCTTTTGAATTTACTAGGATTTCTTAGATGAGGTAACCTATGATGGCTAATGAGAACTCTTCGGTCTAAATGCACTTAACAACCCGTTTATGATAAGTAATTTAAGGAAAAAGTGATGTCGGGATGACAAAATTGTGGGATCTTGACCAGTGTGGTATAACTTCAACTAAAATCTCCCCCCCCAAACACTCTAATAATAAAATCAAATGATAACAAAATAAACCTTAAATTTTAGTGCTACTACTACAATAAGGAGCTTGGTGCAGACTTTGTGGGAAGCATGATTAGGTCACAACGCACAGAAGAGCATCTTCAAGAGAGCAACTGAGGTTTATTTTAGCTAAAAAATTCCTAGTTTAAACAATAAGCCATATGATTTCAAGCTTGTCCACCTAGTGTGACATAAATTCTCACTTCATCATTAAGCCTTTTGTACAATCATGTTGCACAAAATAAGCCCAAACTCTTTTAGGATTCTGAGGTTGTTGTTCTGTATGATGTAAACTCTCCTATCTTTTAAGCTATTTGCATGATTAGATATCATGCACATGTAAGCCCTAAGTAATACAAATGACAAAATGAAACATCAAATAAAAGCATTTCGAAAACTAAAGCCAAACCATAAGATAGTTTGGGAAGTCACCCCAAGAACTGTGAAATCCCCTACTTCTTGTTCATTTGGATTACTACAGTAATTACTCCTATTTGATCCACTCCCATTTAACTTTTCTATGTTCAACTAATACACCAAAAAAAATTTCAATTTTATGTATACATTTTATGCTTAAATTTAGTGATATTGCACTTTAGTGAATGTTTTTTTGCAAGGTTTGCTACAAGTATATTGATTTTAAGCATTTGGAGCAGAACGAAAGCAAAAAGAAAGAAATTTTAAGTCAAATGATTTAGTTTTTGAAATTGAACTGGCACCAATGGCGCTAGAACTAGCACCAACAGTGCCAGAATACAGAGAACTAGCACCAATGGTGGCAAAACTGGCTCCAATAGCGCTAGAATCTAGAGAGCATGCACAACTCCGGATTTTGGCGCCAATGACGCCATATTTGGCGCTAGAAGCGGTTATGAATCAAAATACATTGAATGTGGACTATTTTTTAAAGGATTCTTAAGTAAACTCTTTCCAAATCCATCCATACTTTATAAAAATATGCTTTTATGTCAAAAAAGTGGGAGTGTCTCTGTGGGGAGTCAGTTTTTAGTGAGTGTCTTGTGTTTTTTAGTGTGTGTGGTGGTTGTGAGTCTTTTGTGTGTGAAAAATCTTAGATTTTAGAGAAGATTTTCTCTAAATTTGTAAGAGGAGAGGAAAAGTAAGAGATTTCTTCTTCATTACACTTCTAAAATAAAATTTAGTGGTATTTTAAGGAGAGAATGAAATTCAAAGAAACTTCATGGGATTTGTATAAGATGTGTTCTTTGCTTTCTTTGTTTTGTAAACTTGTCTTTATATATAAAATCCATATTTTGTTGTATCTTTCTCATGAATTTTGAGTAGTCTTTTTTTTCCTTCTCTCTACAATGAGATGTGGTTATGTGAATAATAAATATTATTGTGCAAGGCTTTAATTTTCATAATTGTTATGATTCAAACTCTGATCTTAATTTATTTTTTGATCTGGCTACTTGATGTGCTATAATTTCTTGAGAAATATATGATCCGAGAGGGTTATGCTATCTATAACAAAGTGAGAATCACATTTGATTCCATGGATGTGAATGTAGTCCATGAGGTTGAGTGCAAATGAATAGGGAAATAAACTTTGTTGGGCATAGAATTTGAGATTTTAGGGTGAGAGACTAACCCACTTTAGTTAGGGTGTTTGCAAACTAAAGTGAGATATTAGCCCTTAGACGAGGGGAATGTGGGAGCTTTCGAGTGAGAGCCAGTATACTCTCCACCTAACTGCGGATTTAGGGACCAAACTCTGGATTAGCCGATGTTCTTTTTCACTCGTAAAGAGGAGAAATACTAAAAATGCTCTTATTTGGCACAATACAATATTTTATAATTTTAAACAATTTTGATTGTTTCACTGACCATAAATTCATTGTAAAGGGGAAAAATACTTTCTTAAACTATAACTCTTTGTCACAAAACTTAGTTTAGTCTTAGTAAATTTAACTTTGAAGTTTAGAGTTTAGTTTAGTAAACTTAGTTCCAATTGTAAAATTGAACCAATTTTGATTTATTTTTCTTACTTGAGTATTTACAGTTTGAATATTTTGTCTTTGCGTTATTATCGTTAGAATTACCACCTCCTTGTGAGATCAATATTTAGATCATCATTAAAGCCCTTTATTACTTGAGTGACATGTCTACTTGCATTTGAAATCTAATGATGATTTTAAATCAAAATTATACATTAAATCACTAGAAGTGACAACTAAAATATTTTAAAAGATAAAACTTATTATACTTAAGTAATTATTGTTGTGATTGATCTGCATATTTTCTTATTTAACAGCCATTTGTGTCTTAGTGTTGAAAGATTATAACACATAAAAAAACACCACATCACTAACCTTGAAAACTAAACTTTGAAATCTTGAAGACAAATACCTCTGATCATTATCAAGAGTTTTCTTAAGTGACTTTGGTTGCTTGAGATGTAATTAATTACAAGGGCTTGCTTTTATAGGGAACTAAGGAACCCAGGTAATATAAATCCTATATAATTCTTATATTAGATAGAGGAACTAGTTAGTCAATATTTAAAAGGTTGGTAGACCAATAAAATGTCATAAATTCTTTAATTTGTATATTCGAGCCCCGCCAACAAGAAATGTGTCTATTCTTCGGGATAGGAGCATTGCTTGTGGTGTGATGCTTGGTTATTTAAACCATTAAATGTTTGAGAACTTTTTGGTCTCACTTTCAAAATTTAAATATTATTTAAAAAAAAATCAGATTTATATGCATATTAAATTAAACATTATTTTCAAAATCAATGTGTAAAAGCTAGTCGACAGGAGCTTGGTTAAGATTAAGTAATGTCAAGCTTGGGAAGGTGAATTGAGTTTGGATGAAAAAAATTTAGCCTTTTTGTCATTTTTTGCCTTCCACACTCCTTCCTCTTTGGTTAAGAAACTGGTAATCTCATCAAGCTCAAATTCAGAGGGGGCAAAGTTGGAGTAGAAACTCTCTCAGACATTTTCCAACAAAAAAAAGTGCATTAATATGTGTAAAAGAGCTAGCCACTCGCTTTCTCTGTCATGAAGACTAAATCAGAAAAGGCCTCATGAGGTTAGCATAGAACTCCATAACTATAGAAATGACAACCACAAAAGTAGTTTAGCACAAGACCTCCTAAAGACGAGATGCAATCAAACTTACAATAGCACCCCCAAAGCTAATGAAATCTTTTTTCCATAATCAACTTCTTTGATACAAGGAATTTTTTTAACGCTCCCGGGCTTTGAGTCTAATGAATTTTTTTATATCAAAAAAACTTTTTCTTTTAGTAACTTTTGGTTTTATGTGTCATTTCAAGCTAGAGTAATGAAAACTTTGATGAAAAAAGGCTCAAGAAATGATATGGTTGCACACAATATGAAGGATAAAGGCTTGATCATTCTCTCCACATGGAATTTTCTTCTTCTCCACTAAATTGTCAAAAATCCTAAGTAAATATAGGATGAAGAATGCAAAGGCATGATCATGGTGTAGAAATTTACCTTAGGGAAGTGTTGACCTCACTTTTGGTTGAGATTTAGTTTTTCCTCTTTAGTAGCCTAAGGTCTAGCCATAGGACTTTCCTTATGACTATTTTTAGAAAACTAGACATGGAACTCTCACCACTAGAAATTATATCATCTTCTTTACTCAACTTGAAGTTCCACATACTGATGCTAACCTCTAATTACTTAGTAGGTGGGGTCACTGTGGGGAAACTCAAGACGAGTCACCCTTTAGGACTGCTGGACCTTAGGGTTGACCATGGGTGTTGGTCTAGGGCTAAAACACTCACTTGCACTCACAACTACTCACAACCCTAAACTCAAATTTCTAGGCTAGGTCCTTGATCTTTTTGGGATACTCATGTAGATGGTCCCCTAAACCTACAGCCCTAGGGCTATGGTTTAACTAAAACCAAGACATAGAGGACCCAAAATGGGATTTCCTTTGATCGATGGCTCATTTAGGGTGATTAGTTACCCAATCCTATGAAAAATACCCATCTTGGACTTTTGCCCCTAAACACCCCCAAATTACCAAGATACCCCTCCATAGCCCAAAATTCCAAAAATTCCCAAAAAATCTCAATAAATCCTAAATATTTCCAATTTCATTTTTCTCAACTACCATATTACCCAATTTGGCCAATTTGACCATCTTTAACCAAAACCCCCAAATTTGCCTTTAAGGGCCAAAATTTCCCCAAATTCAACTCAAATATCCATCAATTTGATCTCAATTGACCAAAATTCCAATCCTAAACTCAAATTAACTTTTTATATGGCCAAGATAAACCAAATCCAACCGTAATTGTCCCATGATTTGAGCCCAATCTTGATTTCGATCAAAACCCTAATGTTGACCATATGACCTAATACCACCAAATTGAGCCCATATCCTAGTCAATTGGCCCCAATTAATGTTGAAAAATCTTTATAACATTCCTACACATCAAAATAAACCATCAATTAGCCTTGGTGAAGCCTCAAAGCCATTTTATTTTGGCCTAAATCCTAATTTCATCCAATTGATTGCCTTAACCTCCAAATTGGAACCCAATTCATGTTGAAAACTCTTCATAGTGTCCTTATTGACCATTTAAAACAATGAATTTTGACTTAGCCCAAGGCTAACCCAAGCTAGACCCAAGCCTAGCCCAACATGAACAAATTGACTAAAATTCAAAGTTCCCTCAAATTGACCCTTCAATTGAGCTCAGAACCACTTCCATCCTTCACCAAAGTTGTTCCTTATGATCTCATACAAAAAATTCAAGATTCATTTTGGTCATTTGACATGGCTAACCTAGCCCAAACCTAAGCTTTGGTCACTTGAACTCTCATTGAACCCATGCACTAAATGTGACCTAACCACCCTAAAGTCACCAAATTAACTCCACTACAACCATTAATTAGACGTAGTGACCAGTCCAGACACCATGAAACCACCTAAATCAAGACATGGAACAAAGATCCCCTAAATTAAGGGATATTGTTTCCAAAAATGCATGTGCTTCAGATATCCTTACTAAAATTAGGTATTATTGCACTAAATTGATGTGACATATTCCCTTAGGTTCCCTGAGCTCCTAGCTACCTCCCTCTGGCCGGCCGGCTGACATAGTGGTCGAAAAAGCTCAAAACCAAGAGCCACCCCCATGGCGCCTCACCCAAATCAAACCTAGAGGCCAGCTCAACGAAGTTAATTGATGGAGCTCCTTTACCCTCCACCTAAGCACCACAATGCAACCAAACTTATGCCCTGAGAGCCACCCCATGGGCATTTTCATAAAAAACTCACCTCCACGGCCATGAAAGGTGCGCTGAAATTTTCTTAGAGAGGAATCTTCAAACTTCTCATAGAGCTTCCCTAAGATCCTCGTAGTGCATTCCAACTATTTTCCCCCACCAATTCCCACTACCGGAGCTCAATTTTGAGCTTGAAACCTTGCTGGAAACTAGGACAGAACCTAATACACCTACACAATCCACCAAATCCAAATTAATTGCACCCACACCTTTACAATAGTGAAAGAAGATTAAGCCCCATCAAATCTCTCTTCCATAGAGCCTCTACCATAGCTCTAGACCAAAAACCAAATTTGAGCTTGGTCGAATCCACCCCTAGGCCTTATACTAAGACCAGAGACTCATTCCCTAGTCTCCTTGGACCACAATGAACGTGTCAAGACTCTCTGATTGAAGCTTCACCTCTCAGAGCAAAGGTATAAGACCTCACCTCCTCCTAAGCCTATTTTGATTCTCCATTTAATCAAGCTTAATTTATTTTCATGATTACCGTATGGATATGTTCGTCTCACTTAGACGAGTCCATAGAATCAAACCCGAAGTGATTTGATTAAGTCTAAGCTAAGATCTTAAGGTTTTAAAGTGGACGATCATGGGATCATTCTATCGAGGACGATGACGGGGAGCCGTCTGATCAAGCGTGTATCGAACAAACGGAGGAGATCAAGTCAAACAGCGCTTCGAGACATAAACCGCGGGCCGAGTCAGCAGCTATGTGGACGGCGGCGTCCAACCAGAGCGTGCCACGCATGCCTTCGGAGTTGACTAGGATCTAGTCAGCATGCTCGGTTTAAATAGATAAATAGGGATTTTTCCTATTTATTTAAATACCCCTAACTTAGAAAATTCATAACTTTATGTAGAAAAATCACAAAAATATAATAAAAAATACCCTCTTGCTCAGTTAATAGAGGAGAACAATTTGGAATAAATTTCAAGTCCATTTGATGCATATTTTATTTTTAATTAATTAAACACTATTTTGAATCATTTGATTCTCCATGCATATTGACACATCACCTTGGCTTGAAATTTTGACATGCTGTAGCCTCTGTCAAGGGGAAACATCCTCTGATTTTTTCAAAGTTAGAGAAGGTTCCTAGACAGAGATCCATATTTTTCAAGTTTTGCACATTATTTCCTTAAAATAATCATGGAAATTAGCATATTGATTAGAAAATTCTGAGAAAATTTTGAAGGTCCACCATGACAAGAGAAGCTTTTAAAAATAATTTCATGGGTCAAGTCATTTAAAATATTCCTAATTTTCACAAATCATAAATCATTAAGATAATTAAGTTTGAAAAATATAAACATTTAAATGACTTCATTTTTTATCTCCACTATGGTTCCTCATCCAAAAAACTCACAATAAAAATTTTAAAATATTTTGAGTTAATTTGATAACTTAAGTTGATTTTTAAAGATAAACATTACTTTTGGCATTTAAATGATTATTAAAAAAAATCAAAATACAACTAAAAAATTTATGAAACTTAATTTTTTGAGTTCCTGTGATTAGGGGTATTTTCTTAAAAAAACATATTTAAAAAAAAACTTGATTTTTAACCTATTTTAAATATTTAAATAATTAAAAATCCCTAAAATCACAAAAATAATAAAACTCATGAAAATATTCTAAATTGCTTCTTAATCACTTAGTAATAATTAGAATATTTTTTTAGTTTTTCTAAATAAAGATATTGAATTTTAAAGCTTAAAAATGATTTTAAAAGGCTAAAAATGAGTTTTCATTAAAATAATTCCAATAAATCAAAGAAAAAATAGAAAGATATAAAATCTTCTCCTATGAGTTATCTGACCTCAGGGAGACTTTTCAAAAATATAATACTTAATTTTCTCCATTTGAAATATTTTATATTTAATAAATATGTTTGAACTTAAAATAATTCTTAAAATTCACATAAAATTCCAAAAATAGTGAAATTTGGTCCAAAGACTTCTCTACTTTAGGTTTACCTCCAGTAAAAATTTTAAGGGATTGGAAGTCACCTTGGTCAAGTTAGGATTTTTCTTTGAAAAATCCTATTTTTGAATGAAAATAATTATAAAAATTAATTTAAATTTTGAAAAATCACATTTTCTCCTCTTATGTTTTAATTGACCCATTAATAAGATAGGATAAAAATTCCAAAGTCATTTGGATTGAATTTGACAAATTATGAAGTGTTAGAGCCTTAGGGGGCAAATGTGTTATTTTGGAAAATTAGCCTTAATTAACATTTAGGCCTAATTTAAGGAGGGAAATCGGTATCCTCTGATCTTAATCAATTTATTTGATGTTTGAAACACGAAGGGGTTAATTGGTAGAAACCAATCTCACTTTCCTCATTAAAAATAATTTAATAAATTTCTAAATTATTAAAATTTGGAAGTTTATTAAAATAAAATGAATCTAGGACTTAGGGGTATGACTTTTGAAGTCAATAATTAAACAATTTAATACCCCTATTTTGATATTCAAATAAAATCCAAATCATGAACCATGATTACCTAAAGCTTGCTCTTTTCAAAGCTAATTAAGACACTCACGTAGGTCTTAAGGGCTTAATAGTGACTTAGGCTAAATCAAGTTTCATTTAAATGAGGATTAGAAAAGTAATTATAATTGAAAATTAGAACATCTTTCAAACACTACAAGCACAATTAGGACCAAAATATGGCTAAGTGTTCCAACAACACTAACTTGCCTCTTTAAGGGTCTTCGCCCACATAAGTTTTATATTGAATCACAAGTGATAATTACCCTATTCTTAGGGATAATTGAGTCATCAATGTTCATTGAGCATTAAGGGTTCTTACAGGATGTTTTATTAAGCAACATAATAAGTTTAAAAGAACTCAGGATTTTCCACCAGACAGCGAGAAAATAACATGAACTTACTTTTTTCTCTAGATCTGTTGGACACCTCAGAGATCTACTAAACTTAATATATCTTGCTTGATAAAGTCATCTTTAAATGATCAAATAGGGACCCACCAAGATATGACATAGGGTTAGGAAAACTACCAAACATTTACTTCCCTATTTCATATAAACTGCCTTAACATGCATTTTAAGTTTCAGGTGGTGGAACAATAAGACTCGCCACGTACGCTTTTATAGTTTTCAGCATTGTCTTTCTTGCACTTTCACACTGCACTTTTATACCTACAAATTTGCTTGCTAAACAACGATGCCACCCTGCATGAAACTAAGACTATCAGGATAGCTACAAAACCAAAACCAAAACCAAAACCAAAATTAAAAACAACCAAGATAAAATTTACCTCCACAACATTCAAAATATAAAACAACTCAAAATTTAATCACAAACATCACACAAAATAATAATTGCAACTAAATTAAGATGTGTCTATTAGATGATAGGGAATCCCTCAGAGGAGGTAACCTCCAGTTGCTAATAAGGCTTCCCATGGTCTAAATGAAATTATGGAACGTATTAAGTTGAGTTTAGTAAATTCATTTTGACTAAGTGAATCCAAAAGAAAATAGTGGTGCTGGAACAATGGAACAGTAGGGCCTAACTGGTGTTGCTCTAATCAACTTTAATATGCCCCCAAAAAAAATTAAAGAACTTCAACCATAGAGCCGCCTGATTTGACATTATAACTTGACATACTAGAAAACTCAAACTCGTCGCGGGCCATCTTTAACAGCAAAACATGTCTTCCCTAGCTAAAACAAAATTCCTTCCGTAGACTTAAACAACAAAAGCATAGGACTTCAAGGTTGCTTGCTTATGCAACGTAAATCCTCACCTTATCTTTAGGTCTTTATATAGCCCTGCTATACAATATAAGCCCTAACTCGTCTTAGGATTCTGAGGTTGTCGTTTTTCATGACCTAAATCCTCACATCTTCCAGCCTATTTGTGTGACCGTTTCACATGAATGTAAGCCCTAACTAATAAAATTGCCAGGATGAAACACCTAAATATCTCTCCTCAAAACTGAAGCCAAACATTAGGATAGCTTGGGAAGTCACCAAGGTTCTCCTTTGGATCCATGACATCCCCTAGTTCTTCCTCCTTTGGAATCTACAATAAAATGTTCCAAATTTGAACCAATCCCCTTTCACACCTCCATGTCCGATCTCATTGAAGAGTACTACCCTTTGAAATTCATTGAAGATAATATTTCTTGATTTTTATCGAGAGTCTTCGTAGGTGACTTTAGTCATTTAAGATGTAATTAACTATAGGGGCTTGCCCTTATAGGAAGCATGTCCGAACCCACCTAAATATAAACCCTATTTAATTCTTTATATTAAATAGAGGAACTTTTCGACAAATATAAAGGTTTTGCATACCAGACGGATGTCATATATTCTTTAGTTTATTTGATCGAGCCTCATCGTCAAGTCTTGTGTTTCTCCTTTGGGATAGATACAGGGTTTGAGGTAAAGTACTCTTTCATTTAAACTTTGAAAAATATGGGGTCAGTTTGATTTCATACTTTTTTAAACTTCAACGTCCTTCCAAAGCGGGCGACATGATTTTAATTTTGGTGACCGACAGCTTCTTACGGACAACTCCTCCCACCAAAAATAGCACCGACAGCTTCTAGCAACTCCGCTGGGGACAAACTTTTCTCCCCATACAAATCAATAAATATTATTTTCACACATCGGTAATATTTTACGTTGGCATACTTTACCGTTGATTTGTAATATTTTACGTAGTATTTTACAAAATCTTACTTTATCGTTAATATCAGATAAGTTTTTCCCTCTTTGACCGAATTACTTTACTTCTGTTGGCATACTTTACCAATTTATATCCTGGGAAAGTATAGCTAACTCCTTGGAATTCAGGACTAGCTGTTCAACCATCTTCGAACAGAGGGGTTCAGATGGCCATTAAGGATTCCTTAAATTTTCCTGTGGGGTTGGACCCCCAATAAGTGTGTTGGTGGACTAGTTCCACCTGGGCATTTTCTGCCACTAAGTCCCGCACTGGGTCCTAAAATACTTCACATCTCCCTTTCAAAATTGATTTGCTATTCCACAAATTAAATTAAATGGTGTTGTGTTGCGCGCACTTTCAAAATTCTCTTACATTAATTAAATATTTTACACCTCTTAATTTTTTTTAAACAAGATTTTAAATACCCATAAATTAAGACTCGCCTGGTCTACAGATCAACATCTACTTTCAGTGCTTGCAATAAAAATTACGAGGTTTTGGCCATATAGCTAACCCTGAAACTTTCTGTTTTAAAGCCCGCTGTAAAGGCTTACCCAAAGCTGACCTTTTCCTGCAACCTGCCAATGGACCGCAGCGCCCGTAACATTGGTCCCACCTTCAAGTTTGGAGCTGAATTTGAAGATCTCGAGGTCATCCTCGGGAAAGCCCTATTTGTAGTAATGAAGATTGTCGCTCCATAAATGTAGGAGCCGTCTGTAGAATTCGACCTAAACTGCCTTCAAGACTTCCTTGCCTGCAAGAGAGCTAAAGCTACAGTCGTCGCGACACCCGTCAAACCCGCTAGCCCCGCTGCTGCTAAGGGGAAAGAACTGATAATTGTTGAGGATTCGACTGAGGGATTAACTGTCCCACCACCTGTGTTTGAAATTGGATCAAGTTTGAGGACTGTACAACTATCTCAAACAGAAAGGAGGAACCGTAACAGAAAAGTTCGGAGGGCCACCAAAGCCTAGACTCTTAAGAAGACACCTGTTGAGAAGGAGCCTCATCAATTTGAAGAAGTGTTACCAGAATTTTATCCACTCCTGCGAGGAAGTAGATTCCTTCCCCTGACTGATACTAAGGGAAATGAGAGTATCTGAAGGATCGCTGTCGCATTACTGTCACTTGATGGACATAATGAGGATAGAAAGAAGTTCACTCCTATCACTTGAGTTAGTGCGGTTTTCAGAAGGCTTGCTACCAAAGAAGGATGTTTAGTTAGCGAGTTACTTAAACGAGTGGGAGATGCAATTTCTCCTCACATGAAGAAGGAAATTTTGAAGGGTGTTAAATCCACCAGACAGTCCCACAAGACAGCTGGAGTGCCACCTACTCGCATCCCCATTTGGTTCCATTTAGGGAACATATTTTATACCGCAGTTATTACTACTGATTATAATGCCACCATGACCACAGGCCGTTGACCGGTTAAGTCGAGACTGGGTCTGAAGATCTTACCCATCACCCGTTATGAAGATATTTCTACCATCCCAATGGCAAAGACGAGACAATTACTTGGCACTGTAGCTGGTCTACACTACGGGGAGCATACTTTCCCTCGACATACTGATGTTTCTACTAAGACGCTCCGTACTGAGACATCATTGTCAAAAAAGGAAAAGGTATAGGTACCCAAGGTCGCTGCACCGATACAACTCAGTGAGCTTGCGGGACAAGAAATGAAACCGGGATCTGAAATATCTGACATTGTCGCGACAATAGCCAGCGAGATGGAGGAAAAGTAGAGGATGTCCATCAGGGTCCTCCAGATCTTAAAGCAATCAAGGAACCAATAATTGAAGAAAAAGTTAAGAAACTCAGGATTGAAATTTTCGAGTTAGCTAGAGAACACAGAGTTTCTGTCAATAGTGACAATGAAGATTTTGATTACCATGATTACCTAGAGGAGGATTTCATGGATGTCCATGTAATCAAAATCAGAGCCATCACATCTGCGCGAGGCTCAACCTCACTTTAAAGAGAATGCCGTAGATGAGCTGCGTAAGGTTATCCTCCTAAGGGATGAGCAAGTTAGTCTACTGGAGAAAAGAATAGAAGAGATGACTGCAGCTATGACCGCCATGGCGACCATTCAGAGACAATCGCAAGCACCGCAATTGGCTTCTCAAGAGATTAATCAGCCAGAAATCATACACATTATAGATGAAAGAAGAGAGGCTACTTCAGCAAACAAAGATGAGCAACCTAAGAAAGATTCTCCATCTAGTGTGGGACGCCTTAGCCCAATCCAAGGGCGGTGCATCAATATTGAAGGGTAGACCTTACCCGAAGGAGTTCAATGTCGTGCCTTCCCATAAGGGTCAAACTTCAAAATATTCAATGGGACTGGAAATCCCAGAAAACATATAGCGTATTTCCGAGCTAGTTGTGGCAACATAAGAAATAATGAAGCTCAACTCTGTCAGTAGTTCGTCAACAGCTTGTCAGGAATTGCTTTCGACTTGTACGCTGACTTGCCCAACGGGTCAGACAAAACATGTTTTGAATTGGAACAACTATTTGTGAAAAGATTTGTCGAGGCACAACACCATTAGAGAGCTCATGATGGAAAAGCAAAAGTTTAACGAAACTTTAGTGGACTATATCTTGAGGTGGAGAAACCTTAGCATGAAATGCGAACCTCATCTACAGGAACATCATGCGATTGAAATTCTACTCAAGAGCATTCATGGGCCAGTAGCTTTCATGTTTAAGGGACTCACCATCAAATCCTTCGAGAAGCTACTCAGTAAAGCCAGCAGTCTTCAAGAAGAAATAAATCACATGGAGCAACACGAAAAGGCTAAGGTGACTACAATGTTTGAAAAGAAATCTGGAGTAGTGACGACCGTCGACAAAGGAAAGCAGCCGATAAAAATATTTACAGAAGAACATCGCCAGTCCTCTCTGAAATAGAATAATTAATCCAACCAGTGGCCGCCTCAAGAAGGAGCACCTCAAACAGGGGATAAAAGAATATCCTTGTTGGAGCGACAGAAAGTTGTGTATTCCTTAAAAAATGAAGCTGTACCTTAAATATTAAGGATTCTCATGAAGAAGCCAAAAATTAAACTACCAGAGCCAAAGAAGCCCGAAGAGTTGGATAAGAAGAATGAACCAAATTATTGCCCATACCACCGGTTGCTTGGGCACACTTTAGAAAAGTGCTTTCTCTTTAAAGACTGGCTTGAGAAGAACCTCAAGGAAGAGAATATAACAATTCTGAAAGAGTATTTGAGAGAACCAGAAAAAGGTTCCATAAACATGATTTCAGCTGAGTCAATCTCCCCAATTGATCTCTATGTCAGAATAGATGAATGGAGTACAACTTGGGATGAACTCAAGAGGGTCCTTAATCAAATACAAGATTCATCAAAACAAGCTTCTATGAATACCGAAGAAGAATGGAATGAATTTTGGAGCAGATCATCCAAGAAAATACTGAAAAAGATCCAGTCTGCATCAAAACAAGCCTCTATTTAGAGTTCGCAACATACCAAGCTCGAGATGAAGATTTCACCAAGAGATCCACCATCATCAAGAACAAAGGACAAGAAGAAGAAAAGCATCACTGCAAAGAATGATCGCACGGTGGGTAGGATAGGAGCTGCATCTACAAGATTGGCTGTCTTGAATTCGGGGAAGAAAATCCTCGAACCACTGACTTTGTATGATTATCTTTTTGTCCCTCCGAGGTCTTATGAATATAGTGATTGTGATTTCGGCTACATTTGAACTGTTTCTGGTGATAACGTAACAGATTATGATCGATCTAGCTTCGATCTTCATCCTCAAAATGATCCTCAAATCGTACTCAAATCTGATGAACTTGTTGTCAAGTCCAAAGAAGACATCAATAATACCGCATACAACAACACCGATAATAAAGAGCCACCTCTCGAGCATCACGGTGCACCGCTTGCCATTAACTTAGGAAGAGGAAAAGTCACCAAAAGATTCTACAATGATATCTTAACAAGAAGAGATCACAGAAGTTAACTTAAGGAGTGGAAAAGTGTTACCACTAAGAACAGCTCCAATAGACAAAAGAAAATAAATAATGACTTGAGAAAAGATACCCCCACCTCCACCAGTGGAATAACCACATGATCAAGATAAAATTGGAGGATCATACAAAGTGGACTACAACTTTCTAGCTCATCTTAGGAAGTTGTTGGCCCGATTAAGCTTCTATGACGCTCTGATCCTATCAAAGGAGATGAGAGAGTCTCTGGTTACAGCTTTGCTTGACCCAGAAATTTGCTTACCTCAGTTGGCCAGCACATCCTCAGATGAAGTTTGATGGTTGAAAGAACAGCTTGGGGTAACCTTCATAGATGAAGACTTGTTACTCGATGCCACCGACCACAATCAACCACTCTAAATCTCCGTCAACATCGGCAAATTTGTGTTATCCAGAGTTTTAGTGGATCCTGAAGCATCTCTTAACTCGATGAGCCTACGGACATTGGCCTATTTGGATAGTGAAGCTCAAGAGCTTACAAATGATAAGATGATGTTAAGAGGATTCAACCAAAAGGGAGAAAGATCCCTCAGATCAATTACATTACTTATGAAGGTTGGAGAACTCGTGACAACCGCTAAACTTCATATCATCAATGTCGAGACCCCTTTTAACGCTCTACTGGGTCGACCATGGATTCATGAGCACAATATGGTTCCATCATCTCTACACCAGTGCATCAAATACCGCAAAGATGTTCAAGAGAATTGCATCAAGGGAGATCTACAACAATTTTCAGTGCATGAAGTTGATATTCATAAAGATGCTGTCTACTATGCGCCTCTAAAGAAGACTGTCTCTCGTGCAAGATTCTGACAAACAACGATGAAGATTCAACAGAATCACAAAAAGGAGGTCATTCAACTCCGCTTCAGCAATCTTCCACCACTCCTTTACAAAGAGATGGTGAAAGGCCTTTAAGTTTGCGCACCCAAGGTCGAGGCCAGTGACGTGGATGAGGAAGGATCAATTTAATTATTGAACGGACTTGGCTGACTATCAACATTGGTAATGAAGATAGTTCTAAAGATGAAATAATGATGACAAGACGGAAAAGACCTTATTACGAGATATCCCTAGAAGATATAGAAAAGAATGAATATTAAACAATGTATGATAAGATAAACCACTATGTGAATGCTATGACCCTCACTCCGATTCTCCCTCAAAAGGTCGAGAGTTTAGAGTTCAAGGAAGTCTGTAGTGTTGGTTCAAAACTGATCAAATTTTACCATGCTTCTACCTCTACTGAGCTTGAAAAATATGTAAATTTGGATAATGATTCTAATGAATTAATGGAATTGCCTTTTGGTTACTTCTCTCCTTGTGTTCAAAAGTTAATTCATTAGGAAAACTTACCAAGACAAATGCCAAAAGATAAATTTCAACTTTTTGAAAAGTTATGGAATGGTAATAGTCAAACTCCAAACTCGAAAGAGGGTCTCGGATTTGGTACAGTCGGACCAGTCGATGATTTTAAATTTTGCATGGTTATTACTGGTGAGTCAGAAGAGGATTGCCTTAATATAGAGGATGACTCTACTGATCAGCCAATAGAAGATGCTCCCCTAGAATTTCAGGAAGAAATTAATCTACCATTGATGAATTGAAAGAAATTAACCTCAGGACTGAAGAACAACCCCGACCTACATTTATACGTTCTCTACCCAATGATGAAGAATCTTCAGAATTGATCAAAGTATTAACAAAATTTAAAGATTGCTTCGCATGGAGCTACGATGAAATGTCAGGACTGTCAGTAGAGGTTGCAGTCCCTAAACTTGGGGTTGACAAGAGTATAACCCAGTAAAACAAGCTCCCAGGAAAATGTGCCTCGAAATAGAACAACAAGTCATCGCTGAGGTGAAGAAATTAATAGACGCTATCTTTGTTAAAGAAGAACAATACCCCACGTGGTTAGCCAACATTGTACCTATTAAGAAGAAAAATGTACAGATCAGCATTTGTGTAGATTTTAGAGATTTAAACAAGGCATTTCCAAAAGATGAGTTTCCACTACCTATACCAGAGATGATGGTGGATATCTCTTCAACACATGAAATTTTCTCCTTCATGGATGGAGCGTTGGGATACAACCAAATCAAGATGGCTCCCGAGGATGCAGCACTTACAGCCTTCATAACACTAATTGGAATTTTTTGCTACACAATGATGTCGTTCGGCCTAAAAAATGGTGGAGCAACATATCAGCGTGCAATGACGAAGATTTATGAAAACCATATTCACAATCAAGTAGAATGCTATGTGGATGATTTGGTCATCAAAAGTAAATGGAAAATAGACCATTTCTACTATTTGAAGTTTGTGTTTGAACGGTTACGACTATACAACCTTAAAATGAATCCCTTAAAGTGCGCCTTTGGCTTTACCTCTGGGAAATTTCTAGGATTCATTGTATGTCATCGAGGAATGAAGATCGACCCAGATAAGATTAAAGCTATCTTGGAAATGCCTCCCCCTAAAACCTTAAAGCAATTACGTTCCTCCAGGGGAAGTTGGCGTATCTAAGACACTTTATTTCTAATCTCTCAGGTAGGTGTCAGCCTTTCTCAGTATTAATTAAAAAGAACGCCAAATTTATTTGGGAAGAGAAATGCCAGCGAGCCTTTGAGGACGTTAAACAATACTTAATGACACCTCCTGTCTTGGCAGCCCCTATCCCAGGGAAACAGTTGATGCTTTATACCGTGACTTTCGATGACTCCCTCAGAGCACTCTTAGCCCAAGTCAATGATGAGGGTAAAGAAAATGCACTCTACTACTTGAGTCATCACCTAATACCGATAGAGATAAGGTATCCACCTATTGAGAAGCATTAACTGGCGTTAATTTTCGCCGCCTAAAAACTTAGACATTACATGCTTTCTTATAAGATTACCCTAATCTCAAAAGTTAATCCATTGGAATATATGATGACCCAACCAACACTCTCCGAACGTCTAGCAAGATGGTCAATGATCTTATTGCAATTTGATATAACTTTTATGCCCCTCCGTGCTATCAAGGGACAGATACTAGCAGACTTTCTCGCTACACACCCACTGCCTCTCAACGACGAGTTACCAGACGAACAAGTACTACAAATGGAATTATCCAGTGCACAACATTGGAAATGTACTTCGATGGTGCTTCGTCAGCCAGAAAAGACATAGGGTCAGACACAGTTATACCAGGCAAAGCAGAAATTTGTTTGATCTTTATCACACCTGACAAGGGTATGTTGAGGTTCTCATTCCACCTGACAGAGCTCTGCACTAACAATGAAGCAGAATACAAAGTTTTAATCACCGGATTGGAAATGGCAATCTCAATGGATATAATAAGCAATGCCATCTATGGTGACTCCCAGCTCGTCATTCAGCAGGTCACCAGACAATACAAAATTTTGAAACCAAGACTAGCAGAATACCATCAGTACACGATGAAGCTCTTGGAGCAGAACCCCGATGTGACTTTCTACCGGATTC
>NEWO01000330.1:322125-333816 GCA_003013225.1 Phalaenopsis aphrodite | reverse complement strand
CTACATTTCAATTCTCACATCTTCAAACTGATACCTACATTTTAATTCTCACATCTTTGAATTGATACCTACATTTCAATTCTCACATCTTCGAATTAATACCTACATTTCAATTCTCACATCTTCCAATTGATACCTACATTTCAATTCTCACATCTTGGAATTGATACCTACATTTCAATTCTCACATCTTCGAATTAATACCTAAATTTCAATTCTCACATCTTCGAATTGATACCTACATTTCAGTTCTCACATCTTTGAATTGATACCCACATTTCATTTCTCACATCTCGGGATTGATACCTACATTTCAATTCTCATTTTTAAGTCAGTACCTAAATCCTGATTCTCACATTTCGAGGTCGATACCTAAATTTTGACTCTCTCCTTGAAATCGATACCTAAATTTTAATTCTCACATCTTCGAATTTGTACCTAAATTCTAATTCTCACATTTTGAGGTTGAAGCCTAAATTTCGACTCTCTCCTTGAGATTGATACCTAAATTTCAATTCTCACATCTTCGAATCAGTACCTTAATTCTGATTCTCATCTTTTGAGGTCGGTACCTAAATTCCGACTCTTCTTGTCTTTTCGGAATTGATACTTAAATTTCAATTTCTACCTCAGGTCAGCACTTACATACTAATTCCCATCCTTTATAAATACTTGAGATTCCGTACCTCAAAATTCACTCTCTGATCCCCCACGAGAGTCCCTCCTTAATTTCAATCATACGATCATCCGCTAGTATCCCCAATAGAAATAAAACAAATCACACACACAACTCTACACATACTTCTGGGTCTATTGACTTAGAAGTTTGTATTGGTTTTTGTTTATCTCATCAGTCAACACCAATACGCGTGGTGTGCTTGCCCAGCACACCACACCTATTGGGGGTCCATTTGTTGACCTCACTTTTGGTTGAGATTTAGTTTTTCCTCTTTAGTAGCCTAAGGTCTAGCCATAAGACTTTCCTATTAACTATTCTTAAAAAACTAGACATGAAACCCCAACCACTAGAAATTTTTCCATCTTCTTTACTCAACTTGAAGTTCCACATATTGATCCTAACCTCTAAGTACTTAGTAGGTGGGATCACTATAGGGAAACTCAAGATGAGTCACCCTTTAGGACTGCTGGACCTTAAGGTTGACCCTGGGTGTTGGTCTAGGGCTAAGGCACTCACTTGCACTCACAATCACTCACAACCCTGAACTCAAATTGCTAGTCTAGGTCCCTTGATCATTTTGGGATACTCATGTAGATGGTCCCCTAAACCTACCAGCCCTAGGGCTATGGTTTAACTAAGACCAATACATAGAGGACCAAAAATGGGAATTCCTTTGGTCCATGGCTCATTTAGAGTGATTAGTTACCCAATCCTATCAAAAATACCCATCTTGGCATTTTGCCCTTAAGCACCCCCAAATTACCAAGATACCCCTCCATAGCCCAAAATTCTAAAAATTCCCAGAAAATCTCAATAAATCCCAAATATTCCCAACTTCATTTTTTTTTAACTATCACATGACCCAATTTGGCCAATTTGACCATCTTTAACCAAAACCCCCAAATTTGCCTTTGAGTGCCCAAATTTCCCCAAATTCAACTCAAATGTCCATCAATTTGATCTCAATTGACCCTAATTCCAATCCTAAACTCAAATTAACATTTTATATGGCTAATATAAACCAAATTCAACCTTAATTGGCCCATGATTTGAGCTCAATCTTCATTTAGATCAAAACCCCAATTTTGACCATATGACCTAATCTCACCAAATTGAGCCCATATCCTAATCTATTGGCCCCAATTAATGTTAAAAAATATTCATAAAATTCTTACACATCAAAATCAACAATCAATTATCCTTGGCAAAGCCTCAAATCCATTTTATTTTGGCCTAAATCCAAAATTCCCAAATTTAGCCCCAAATTGGCTAAGTCCCCAAATTTCATCCAATTGATTGCCTTAACCTCCAAATTAGTATCCAATTCATGTTGAGAACTCTTCATAGGGTCCCTATTGACCATTTAAAAAAATAAATTATGACTTAGCCCAAGTCTAACCCAAGCTAGACCCAAGCCTAGCCCAACATGACCAAGTTGACTAAAATTCAATGTTCCCTCAAATTGACCCTTCAATTGAGCTCAAAACAACTTCCATCCGTCACCAAAGTTGTTCCTTATGATCCTCTACACCAAATAAAACATTTATTTTGGTCATTTGACATAGATAACCTAGCCAAAACTTAATCTTTGGTCAGTTCAACTCAAATTGCTAGTCTTGGTCCCTTGATCATTTGACATGTGACCTAACCACCATAAAGTCACCAAATTAACTCCACGAGAGCCATTAATTGGACCTAGTGACCAGTACAAACACTATGAAACCACCGAAATCAAACCATGGACCAAAGGTCCCCTAAATTAAGGGATACTATTTCCAAGAATGCATGTGCTTAAGATATCCTTACCAAAATTAGCTATTATTGCACTAAATTGCTGTTACATATTCCCCTGGGTTCCCTGAGCTCCTAGCCACCTCCTCCAGGCCGTTTGGTCGGCCTAGTGGCCGGAAATGCTTAAAACTGAGAGCCACCCCCAAGGTACCTCACCCAAATCAAACCTAGAGGCCGGCTCAGCCAAGTTAATTGATGGAGCTCCTCTGCCCTCCACGTAAGCACCACAATGCACCCAAACCTATGCTCTGAGAGCCGCCCCATGACCATTTTTATAAAAACTCACCTCCACGGCCATAAAAGGTGTGCTGAAATTTTCTTAAAGAAACCTCTCCAAACTTCTCACAGAGCTTCCCTAAGATCCCCTTAGTGCATTCCAACTATTTCCCCCCATCAATTCCCACTGTCGGAGCTCAATTTTGAGCTTGAAACCTTGTCGAAAACCAGGACAGAACGCGATACACGTCCACAGTCCACCAAACCCAAATTAACTACACCCACACCTTCACAATAGTGAAAGAAGATAACCACAGCGCGCCACGCATGCCTTCAAAGTTGCCTAGGATCTAGTCAGCATGTGCGGTTTAAATAGATAAATAAGGCTTTTTCCTATTTATTTAAATACCCCTAACTTAGAAAATTCATAACTTTGTGTAGAAAAATCAAAAAAATAAAATAAAAATACCCTCTTACTTAGTGAACAGAGCAAAACAATATGGAATAAATTTCAAGTCTATTTGATGCATATTTTATTTTTAATTAATTAAACACTTTTTGGATCATTTGATTCTCCATGCATATTGACACATCACCTTGGCTTGAAATTTTGGCATGCTGTATCCTCTGTCAAGAGGAAACATGCTCTGATTTTTCCAAACTTAGAGAATGTTCCTAGATAGAGATCCATATTTTTCAAGTTTTTGCACATTATTTCCTTAAAATAGTCATGGAAATTAGCATGTTGATTAGAAAATTCTAAGAAAATTTTGGAAGGTCCACCATGACTGGAGAAGCTTTTGAAATGAATTTCATGGGTCAAGCCGTTTAAAATATACCTAATTTTCACAAATCCTAAATCATTAAGATAATTAATTTTAGAAAATATAAACTTTTAAATGACTTAATTTTTGATCTCCACTATGGTTCCTGGTCCAGAGAACTCACCATAAAAAATTCAAAATATTTTGAGTTCATTTGATAACTTAAGTTGATTTTTAAAGATAAACATTACTTTTGGCATTTAAATGATTTTTAAAAAATCAAAATACAACTCAAAAAATTATGTAACTTAGTTTTTTGAGTTCTCTGTGATTATGGGCATTTTCTAAAAATAAAATCATTTTTAAAATAAAAATTTTATTTTTAACCTATTTTAAATATTTAAATAATTAAAAAACCCTAAAAATCACAAAAATAATAAAACTCATGGGAATATTCTAAATTGCTTTCTAATTACTTAGGAACAATTAGAATATTTTTCCTGATTTTCTAAATAAAGATATTGAATTTTAAAGATTAAAAATGATTTTTAAATGCTAAAAATGAGTTTTCATTAAAATAATTCCAATAAATAACAAAATAGAAAAATATAAAAACTTCTCCTCTGGGTTTTGTGACCTTAGGGAGACTTTTCAAAAATACAAAACTTAATTTTATCCATTTAAAATATTTTAGATTTAATAAATATCCTAGAACTTAAAATAATTCTTAAAATTCACATAAACTTCATAAAATCATGAAATTTGGTCCAAAAACTTCTCTGGTTTAGATCTACATGCGGTAAAAATTTCAAAGTATTAAAAGTCACCTTGGTCAAGTTAGGAATTTTCTTTGAAAAATCCTATTTTTGCATGAAAATAATTATATAAATTAAATTAAATTTTGAAAAACCACATTTTCTCCTCTGATGTCTTAATTGACCCATTAATGAAGTAGGATAAAAATTTCAAACTCATTTGGATTGAATTTAACAAATTATGAAGTGTTAGAGCCTTAGGGGGCAAATGTGTAATTTTGGAAAATTAGCCTTAATTAACATTTAGGCCTAATTTAAGGAGGGAATTTGGTAACCTCTGATCTTAATCAATTTATTCGATGTTTGAAACATAAGGGATTAATTGGTAGAAACCAATCTCACTTTTCTCACTAAAAAAATAACTTAATAAATTTTTAAATTATTAAAATTTGGAAGTTTATTAAAATAAAATGAATCTAGGACTTAGGGGTATGACTTTTGAAGTCAACAATTAATCAGTTTAATACCCTTATTTTGATGTTCAAAGAAAATACAAATCATGAACCATGATCACCTAAAGCTTGATCTTTTCAAAGCTAATTATGATACTAATCTTGGTCTTAAGGGCTTAGTAGTGACTTAGGCTAAATCAAGTTTCATTTAAATGAGGATTAAAAAAGTAAATATAATTGAAAATTAGAATATCTTTCAAACACTACAATCCCAATTAGGACAAAAACTTGGCTAAATGTTCCAACAACACTAACTTGCCTCTTTAAGAGTCTTCGCCCACTTAATGCTTAAATTGAATCACAAGTGATAATTACCCTATTCTTAGGGATAATTGAGACATCAATGTTCATTGAGCATTAAGGGTATTTACAGGATGAATTATTAAGCAACATAATAAGTTTAGAAGAACTCGAGATTTTCCACCAAACAGCGAGAAAGTAGCATGGACCTGCTTCTTTCTCTAGATCTATTAGACACCTCAAAAATCTACTAAACTTAATATATCTTGTTTGGTAAATTCATCCTTAATTGATCAAACAGGGACCCACCAAGATATGACATAGGGTTAGGAAAACTACCAAAATTTTACTTATGTGTTTTATATAAACTGCCTTAACATGCATTTTAAGTTTCAGGTGGTGGAACGAGAAGACTCGCCATGTACGCTTTTACAATTTTCAGCGTTGTCTTTCATGTACTTTCACCCTGTACTTTTATACCTGCAAATTTGCATGCTAAACAATGACACGACCATGCATGAAAACTAAAACTATCAGGATAAACACAAAACCAAAACCAAAACCAAAACCAAAACCAAAATTAAAAACAACCAAGGTAAAATTCACCCCCATAACATTCAAAATATAAAGCAACTCAAAATTTAATCACAAACATCACACAAAACTACAATTGCAACTAAATTAAGATGTCTCTATTGGATGATCGGGAATCCCTTGGAGAAGGTAACCTACGGTTGCTAACGAGTCTTCCCATGGTCTAAATGAAATTATGGAACTTGTTAAGTTGAGCTAAGTAAATTCATTTGGACTAAGTGAATATAATAGAAAATAGTAGTGCCGGAACGAGGGAACCATAAGATCCTAACCGGTGTTGCTCTAATCAACTTTAATATGCCCCCCATAAAATTTAAAGAACTTCAACCATTGGTCCACCTGATTTGACATTATAACTTAACATACTAGAAAACTCAAACTAGTCGCGGTGAGGAGCTTAGAGCTAGCATGGTGGGCAGTACGCCCATCTTCAACAGCAAAACCTATCTTCCCCAGCTAAACCAAACTTCCTTCCTTAGACTTAAACAACAAAGCCATAGGACTTCGTGGTTGCTTGCTTATACAACGTAAATCCTCACTTTATCTTTAGGCCTTTGTATAACACTACTATACAATATAAGCCCTAACTCGTCTTAAGATTCCGAGGTTGTCATTTGTCACGAACTAAATCCTCACATCTTCCAGGCTATTTGTGTGACTGTTTCACACAAATGTAAGCCCTAAGAAAAAAAATTGACAGAATGAAACACCTAAATATCTCTCCTCAAAACTGAAGCCAAAGATTAGGATAGCTTGGGAAGTCATCGAGGTTCTTCTTTGGATCCATGACATCCCCTAGTTCTTCCTCCTTTGGATTCTACAATAAAATGTTCAAAATTTGAACCAATCCCATTTCACACCTCTATGTCTGATCTCATTGAGGAGTCCTACCACCCTTTAAAATTCTTTGAAGATAATTTTTCTTGATTTTTATCGAGAGTCTTCTTAGGTGACTTTGGTCATTTAAGATGTAATTAACTATAGGGGCTTGCCATTATAAGAAGCATGTCTGAACCGAGCTTAATATAAACCCTATTTAATTCTTTATATTAAATAGAGGAACTTGTCGGCAAATATGAAGGTTTTGCATACCAGACGGATGTCATATATTGTTTAGTTTATTTTATCGAGCCTCATCCTCATATCCTGTGTTTATCCTTCGGGATAGATACAGGGTTTGAGGTAAAGTGCTCTTTCATTTAAACTATGAAAAATATAGGGTCAGTTTGATCTCATACTTTTTTAAACTTCAATGTCCTTTCAAAGTGGGTGACGAGATTTTGATTCTGGTGATCGACAGCTTCTTACGTGCAACTCCTCCCACCAAAAATAATGCCGACAGGAAGTGAATTTTACACTACAAAGCATCAAGAATGAGCTTAAATGTAAAGAGGAAGGATTCACTAAGTATCTCCCTTTAATCACTATAGAAGAGTAGTGGAGGAGATCATGTGAAAATGGCCTAAATCAGCTTAGTTCGACCAATTTTGTCTAGTTGGTGGACCAGGCGCCTAGGCACCCCGATCGTGGCGACAAGGCGCTTGGGTGCAACATCTTGGCGCCTATCCATTTCTGCTCAGCAACGAGTACATTTCATGGCACTTTGGTGCTTGAGGTATTGGGACATGTTTGCACAACCCAAATTTGGTCCCAATCATTTAAATTAACTATTTTGATCCTCCCCAAGTCTTTAATCACAGTAATAAACACACAAATAATATAGATAAATGAGGTTAACACTTCCTCTATCTCGAAACACCTCCCTTCTTTACTTCCAATTTATAACAGAATATCCTTCCAAAAAACTATTGTGTTCTTCTAAATATTTTCTTAAGGTCAAACCTATGGAGAAAATTTTCCTTGATACATTGGCTTATGTGTTGCAAACCTCAGGTATTGTCATCCCCTAAAATATGCACCTCTAACTACATAAGAATAATCTCAAGACTATCCTTATGTTCATAAAAAAGATGGTTTATTAGACCCACTTGATGAAAAATAAGGTCAGTTAAAGGAGGCAATAGAAGTGAGATGGACTTGTCATATGTACAAACTCATCATCTTTAGTAAATCTTTGAGTTTGATTAAGAAATTAGATGTAGTGGGATGGTCAATCCATCTACAACGAGAGATCAAATACAAGTCTAATCACAATGAGAAGCTAAGGATCACCAACCTCATGTCTTACTAAAATCAAAGAAATCCATCACAACCCTAAACATCAAAAAACACATCAAACAATCCATTCCATGACAAACAATAACACAATGCACTAAAATAAAAACAAACTTGGGTTGCCTCCCAAGAAGAGCTTGTTTTAACCTCATCAGCCCGACAAATCTAGCTACTTACTCAGGTTGAACCAATATTAAGACCTCATTAATTATAGGCCTTTATCAAACTATGTAGGGTTTACAGCTATGTCTATTCACTTTAAACACCCTACCACTTTTAGGATCATTAATATCATTTGCACAAAAAGGATAAACTTTAATTATAGTAAACGTACCCCACCACCTAGACTTAAGTTTTCCAAGGAATAATTTTAATCACATATTATACAATAAAACCTCTTGTACATGTTCAAATTCTTTCCTAAAAATATTTTGATCATGACAAATCTTTCATCTTTTTTATACTTTTTTTTTCATTTTCATAAGGTTCTTGTCTAATTTCATTAAGCTCATTTGGCTGCAATAATCTCTTCTCACTAGCTTCTTTCAAGTTTTAATTAAATTCCTTAACAACCTAATAAGTTTTATGTTATAATTCAATTGGCAAGTAACAAGCTTTTCAAAAAATGAGCCTATGTGGAGACATTCCTATAGGAGTTTTGTAAGCAATCTTATGTGTCCATAATGCATCGTCTAGCTTAAAGACCAATCCTTTCTACTAAGATTGATAATTTTTTTTAAAATCCTCTTGATTTCTCTGTTAGATACTTCTACTAATCCACTGAATTGAGGATGATAAGTTATGGCTATTTTGTGTTTAATTCCATATTTAAAAACTAATGTCTCAATTTTTATTTTCTGAAAATGACTTCCGCCATCACTAATGATCACTCTAGGAATGTCAAATCTACTGAAGATGTTCTTCTTTAAAAATTTAGCTACACTCTGAGCATCTCAATTTTATAGAGCTACTGTCTCAATCCATTTTGAGACATAGTCCACATCTATCAAAATATATAATTTTCAAAATATGGTACAAATGGTCCCATAAAATCTAAACCCCAAACATAAAAAATCTCTCTCCAAAGTAAAATTTAGGTGCATTTCATCTCACTTAAAAATATTTCCTACTCTCTAGCATCTATCACAAGTTTTATATATTCACATCCTTAAATAGAGTAGACTAATAAAATACAGGTTGAAAAATCATAAATGTAGTTCTATCAACACCAAAAAGTCCCCCAAATTTTTAATGATGATATTTCTTAATAATTTCTTGGGTTTCTTCTAAGGGTACACATCTTCCGATTACTTGATCCCTACACTTTTTAAATAAATTTGGGTAATCTTAAAAGTAAAATCTAGCTTCGTGACTGAACCTTTTTTTCTTGATGGTATTTTAATCCATAAGGCATAATAATAAAATTCATTACATCAACATACCACAGAATGTGCCACTTAGTAATAGAATACAGTTGCTCATCAGAAAAATTCTCATTAATTTCATCTTCAAAATGTATGAATTTTCGTGATCTAATTAAGATAAATGGTCAGTAATTTAATTATCAAATCCTTTTTATTTCACTATTTTGATATTGAACTCTTGCATTAAAAGAACATATCTAACCAATCTCAGCTTAGTGTCCTCTTTTGACATAAGATATCTAATAGTAGAATGATCAGTATGAATAATACATTTCATTCCAATTAAATAAGATTTGAATTTATCAAAAGCATATACTTTAACAAATAATTCCTTCTCAGTTGTAGTATACTTAATTTGAGCTTCATTAAGGGTTTTAATAGTGTAATATATAGATTTAAAAACTTTATTGTGTCTTTGTCCTAGAACTGCCCCGATAACATAATCACTAGCATCACACATCAACTCAAATGGTCTCTCCCAGTTATGTGAGACTATAATAGAGCAGTGACAAATTTTTCTTTCAATATATTGAAGGCATTTAGGCAATCTTGATCAAAATTAAATAAAATGTCCTTTTCTAAAAGATGACATAGAGGCTTGAAGATTTTGAAGAAATCCTTTTTATATTGCCTGTACATTTTAGCATGCCCCAGAAAAATTCTAACTCCCCTCACAGTGGTAGGTGGAGGTAGCTTTTCAAGTACATGAATCTTTGTTGGGTCTACTTTCATGCCTTTTTCAAATGTTTTTTTGTACCAAAACAATATCTCCTGCCACCTTAAATTAGCATTTCTCCCTATTGAGAACAATATTTTTCTCTTTCTAGCATTTATCAAATTAAGTCCCAAACACTAAGAAATTATCCTTGAAAACTTCTATCCCTTTCTTAATGAAGTTGCAAAAAAATAGACATCATGCACGTCTGAAAAGTAACTGCTGTGTTACATAACCCAAATGACATTCTTCTAAAAATAAAAGTCCCATACGGATTTGTGAATGCAGTCTTTTCTTGAACCTCAGGAGCTAAAGTATTTGATATCCAAAATATCCATCTAAAAAGCAAAAGTATTGATGACCAACTAGTTTATCCAACATGTGATCTAGAAATGGTAAAGTAAAGTGATCTTTCCTTATGCTTTACTTCATTTTTTTGTAGTCAATAAAAAATTTCCACTTAGTGACATGTCTGGTAGGAATAAGTTCATTCTATTCATTTACAGATACTATCACTCCCCCCCTTTAGAAACATCATGAGTAAGGCTAACCAAAGTACTATCTGATAAATGATATATAATGCCCGCATCTAGCCATTTCAATTTTTTCTTTTTAACTACTTCTTTCATAATTAGATTTAGTCTTCCATGAGGATCTGGTCGGGGATTATCTTCCATTAGAATTTTATGCATACAAATAGAGGGATCAATTCTCTTAATATCTGTTAAGGTCCATCCGAAGCTTTCTTATAATTCCTTAGAATTTTCATTATTTTTTTTCATTTGTTGATCAGTCAAATTTAAGGATAAGGTAAATGGCAATGTAGATTAATTCCCTAAGTAAGCATATTTTAAGTGTGTAAGAGGCACCTTAATCTCAAGTTCAGGGGATTTCTCAATAGATGGAATAAAAGGTTTACTATTTTCTGTCCTATGTAGAATCTCAAACCTCTCCAATAAAATTTTAAATCTTCAGCAATCAATTAGTTCAACTCATTTTGAAAGTTTGTGTCTTTCTCATTATCTAAGTTCGGCTCTATTGACTTAACTTCATAACTTTCTTAACAATGGCTACTACACAAATAATCAATTAAGTCCATCCAAAAAAATGCATCTTCATTTTCTTTTGAAGCATATTTCATAAAAATTAAGACACTAAATGTAACTTCTTGATAATTTACTCTCATTGTTAATTCATCTTTTTACACATCTATTATAGCTTGTTCTATAACTACGGAAGGTCTACCTAAAAGATTTCAAATTTTATTATCTTCCTCCACATTTAACAAAGGAAGTCAACTAGAAATATGAATTTATCTACTTTAACTAAAGCATCTTTTATAACCTCCTCCAAAGACTACTTCTTCTCCTTAATTTATGGATTATTTAGAAAACCTAGTGGATAAGAAGGTATTTAGTTGGTACTACCCTAGTTATTTCAATTTCCTAAAGGATTTGCTTGGTTATTTCCCCATTGTTAGTTTCCCCCGCCATAATTGTTATTGTTATTTAGGATGGTTCTTTCAAGCTGCGTTATAAAAGTTGGAATAAGGGTTATTAGGTCTATTGTTAATTGCATTAAAGGACACGATTGATGAAGTGCTTGAATCAACCATTTGTCCAAATGAATCTTCCTAAATTACTGGAGGTACTTGAGGTTGGTTTGTCCACACTACTTTAGGTTGTGGAGTTACCTGTTGGAAGCTATCGGCTGTCGGAATCAAAATTTTGCCGCCCGTTTTGGAAGGACGTTTTAATTTACATATATATATATATATATATATATATATATATATATATATATATATATATGTATATATATATATA
>NEWO01000330.1:259751-321672 GCA_003013225.1 Phalaenopsis aphrodite | reverse complement strand
CCCCTATAGTTAATTACATCTTAAATGATCGAAGTCATTTAAGAAAGCTCTAGATAAAAATTAGGAAAACATTATCTTCAAAGAGGTCAAAAGGATAGGACTTTTCAACGAGACCGGACAAACAAGGTGTGAAATGGAAATGGTTCAAATTCAAAACATTTATTGTAGAATCCAAAAGAGGAAGAACTAGGGGATGTCACAGATCTGAAGGAGAACCTCGGTGACTTCATAGTCTATCCTATTATTTGACATCAGTTTTGAGGAGAAATATTTAGGTGTTGTATCCTGCCAATTTTATTTTTAAGGGCTTACATTCATATGAAATGATCACACAAATAGCCTAGAAGATGTGAGGGTTTAAGTAGTGATGGACAACAACCCCAAAATCCTAAGATGAGTTAGGGCTTAAATTGTACAGCAGAGCTGTACAAAGGCCTAAAGATAAGGTGAGGATTTATGTTGCATAAGTAGACAACCTCGAAATCCTATGGCTTGGTTACTTAATTCTAAGGAAGAAAATTGGTTTAGCTGGGGAAGACATGTTTTGCTATTGAAGATGGTCGTGTTGCCCACAGTGCTAGCTTCAAGCTCTTTGTCATGATGAGTTCGATTTTTCTAGTGTGCCAAGTTATGTTGTCAAATCAGACGGCCCTATGGTTGTAATTCTTTAAATATTATGGGGGCATGTTAAAGTTGATTATAGTGACACCAGTTAGGATCCAAAGGTTCCCTTGTTCCGATACCACTACTTTCTATTGGATTTACTTAGTCCAAATTAATTTTCTAAACTAACTTAATGAGTTCCATACTTTCATTTAGATCATGTTAAGCCTCGTTAGCAATCGTAGGATACCTCCTCCGAGGGATTCCTGATCATCTGATAGAGACATCTTAATTTAGTTGTAGTTTTGGTTTTTGTGATGTTTGTGATTAAATTTTGTGTTGCATTATATTTGAATGTTGTGGCGGTGAATTTTATCTCAGTTTATTTTAATTTGGTTTTGGTTTTATGGCTATTTTAGCAATTTTGGCTTTCATGCAGGATGACATCATTGTTTAACATGCAAGTCTCTAATCATGAAAGTACAGTGTGGGAAGTAAAAGAGAAAACAGTACTATAAACTGTAAAAGCGTACCCTGCGAGTCTCCTCGTTTCCACCTCCTAAAAGGTCAGTACTTGCAAGGCAGTATATAATGTTGCAAGGAATTTAAATTGCATGAGTAGATGAAGGTTTAGCTACCAAATCCCACACCAAATCCCACATTATGATTTAGTTGAATCTCATAAGATCCTAGTAGATGATTTTAGGACAAAACACGATAAGTTCAATTTTTCCTTCAAAACATCCAAAAGATTCCAAAGTGCTCGGGATATAACCCACCATGAACTACTTTGAGGCTCTCTTGAATTATTTCAAGTTCATTTTGAACTTATGATATTGTTTCATCAATCATCAGAGGTTGAAGTGTGACTACACCATTGCTCAGTGAAATTTAACAATTTAATTATCCAAAGGAAATAGTGTACTCGACTAATCAATTGATGTTTCATTTAAGAGTTATGTGAGTGAGTACCCCTAAGGCAAGTTTGAGTTATTTAAGATTGTGGTGCCCACAAGTAAAGTTGGACTTGGAGTTTTTAAAGATATTGATTTTTGACCCAATTATCCTCTAAATCAAATCGATTGAGCTTAGATATTAAGTCTAGGTCACTACCAAGCCCTTAGCAATCATAATGGGGAATTTGGTGAAGGTTAAGATTTTAGTTTAAGTGATGTGTATTTTTATTTAATGATCAAATTATCACCAATTTTGGGCTTAAGGAAAGTAAATTATCATCCTTTTTGCTTAAGCATCTCACTCAAGAAACTTTGATATTTTTCAACTTCTAAATCATGAAGATGAGGGGAGATTTTTATCTATTGATGTTGTGCAAAGGTGGTGGGTGAGTTTCTACCTTATAATCCCATTGTATTTTAATCATCCAAACATGTTTATTAGGATCAAATTTACCTTTTTATCCCTGGTTAACCCTAAATTTTGATTAAGGCGCCAAATTCCAAAATGACTTCCTTGCCTTTTGGGGACTTCTCCTCATAATTCTTAAAACACAACTCAAATGAATTTGAGGATTTAAAGTGTTATACCCATGAGGTAATTAAAATGTTAGCGAAGGATATGTGGAACTTTCAAAATTTGATTTAATTTAGATAATTATTTAAATTTAGAAAATAGGATTTTCAAAAGTTAATTTATTTAATTATCCAAAATAAAATTTATATTTATTAAAAGAATTATTAGAGGTTTTCTAAGGTCAGAGAAACACTTGGACAAAATTTCATGATTTTTTGAATCAAATTTCTATTTTTATTATTTAATTTTACATCAATTTTCATGATTTATTTAAAAAAAAGTATTTTAATTACAAAAAATTATTTTTTATATTTTTATTAGACTCCTCTCAGTTTAGAAAACTCAAAGAATCAAATTTTATATTTTTGGGATTTTTAATTTATTTAATATAATTATTTTAGTGAGAAAATATGAAAAATTCACTTTTAGGCCTTTAAATTTTTTCTTTAACTTAGAAAAAAATTAGGAAAAATGTCCTAATGAATTCTAAGTGTCACGGGACATTCCCACTTATTTTGAACCATTTTTTGTATTTTTGAAAATTTTGATTATTTTAATTATTTTTAATTCAAAATATATTTGAAAAATGAAGTATTTTCTCAAAAATGGGTGTTTTTATTTTTATAAAATGCTCCTGATCACAAGGAACTTAGAAAAATTGTTTTCATTATTTTTTTAAGCATATTTAATTTATATAATTATTTTTTATACAAAAAGCAAGGTTTCCTTAAGAAATCCATTTTAGTGTTTAGACTAAGTCCAATAATTTTGGTATTTTTAGAGTGGGTAGAGATAATTTTTATGAATAATGAGAAGTTGATTTTGTTAATTTTTTTATATGTATTCAATTTACTAAAATTAACACAAGGTATTTACATTTAACTAAGTATAAAAATTCACAATATGATTCAAAGCTTCAAAATATTTTTCCTAGATGTATCTGACCACAGGAATCTACTAAAATTGTTCTCATAATTTTTCAAGTGATATTTTGATTTATATAATTAAAATAAGCCAAAATGGTCACCTTATCTTGAAAATTAGGGTCAGAAGTATAGAGATGTCCTCTGACCTTGAAAAAATTAGAAGACATGGCCTCTATCATGAGGAATAAACCCTCAAAATTCCGAGACCTTAGAAAAATTAGAAGACATGGCCTCTGTCATGAGGAATAAACTCTCAAAATTCTAAGCCATGGAGAAATATTTTAAGTCATGGAGAATTAAAATACCACAGAGGGTATTAAATTAATTAAAAATCAGGAAGTGAAATTTTTTTTTTATTTTTAATCCACATTATTCTCCTCTATGCACTAAGCAAGAGGGTATCTTTCTTTTATTTTTATAATTTTTCTAGAGAAATATATGGATTTTGAAGTTTATGCATTTAAAATAATTCAAAAATCCCTATTTTTTTACTTATCCACTCGGTTCTGATTGGATCCTAGGCAGCTCCGAAGGCTCCACGCGTCACTTTGCCATTTGACGCCACCAGCCACATAGCCTTCACGCGGACCGTGCTTTATGCATCATGGATCTGTTCGGTTTGATCTCCTCCGTCCATTGGATACACACGAGATTGGACGACTCTCCATTATTATCCCCAAGTGACCTAACACGTGAGCTATTCACACTAAAACCTTAAGATCTTGGCCTAGACTCAAGCAAATCGCATGGGTTTTGTTCCTAAACCTTCATCTACTCAAGACAAACCTATCTATATGAATTATATGGTATGAAATACAGTAAATACATATGGAGAATAGAAATAAGCTCAGTTTAGGGTTGGAGTTCAATACCACTGTTTGAGAGCGGAGGCCTCAATCAGATGGTTATGGTAGCTTTAATTGGTCCCAACAAACCTCCAGATGAAGTCTCAAGCCTTGGTGAATGGTCTAGGTATGATTTCAACCAAGCTTGATTTCAGGTGTTAATTGAAGTCTATACTAGAGGCTGTTTGAGAGGGGGCTTCTAGGGGGATCAACTCCTTTCACTATGGGGATGGTGTGTGAACAATTAATTAAGGTTTAGTTCAGTGTACACTTGTGGGGAAATATATCCTGGTTTCGACTAAAACTGTCAAAATTAAACTCTCACAGAGGGAACCAGGGGGGAAATGGTGGGCTTGAACTGAGGGGGTTCTAGAGAGTCTCTGGAAGCAATTTGACAGAGTTTCCTTAGAAAATTTTCAGCTCTCTTCACTTTACCATGAGGTGAGGTTTAAATAAAAATGGCTTAGGTTAGCTGCCAGGGCCAAATGGGGGTGAAAAATATTGCTTAGATGGAGGGATTTGAAGTGCTAAAGCCAATTGGAATTGGCCAGCTCAGATGGGTGAGTTTGGGTTTGAATTTGAGCTTGGGGCTCTCACTTTTAGTGTTTTCTGGCTACTAGGTCGAGCGACAGGGCTAGGGAAGGTGGCCAAGAGGTCAGGTGAGCCAATGGGAGGGTTAATTATAATTAACTCTCAATGGCAAGTGATGATGGATTTTTTGTTAAGGCCCAGAAATGGGCATAAATCCCTTAATTTGGGGATCCATTGGTCCATAGCATGTCATGCCTAGTCCAAAGGGGTTTAGCCTTGTCCTTATGAGGAGCTTAGTGGTTGTGGAGTCATAAAGTAGGAGGCTTTAAGGTGGTTAGGCAAATTTTGGTGTATGGGTTTAATTTGGGTCCAAATGGCTAAAAGTTTTGTTTGGGTTAGGCTAGCTGGTACACGAACTTTATGCTTATGCATAATTTAGCAATAGTTCTGTTGGTATTTTCCACTTATATTTCCTTATTTGCAACAAAACAAAAAACTTGATCTTGAAGAAAAATAAGAATTTCACATTTTAATTTATATATATATATATATATATTGGGATACTACGCAAGTATACGTATCGTTATCAACTAATATAAGAATTTTTTATTAAGACCTGAAAATCGAACCCACAGGGAAGATTATGCAATATGCACTTTTTAGAAAGTTTTTCTATTTTAAAAAGATAATTACTTAAACTAAAAATGATTTTTGTAGGAATTTAAAGGTTAAATACTTTTGGTATTTTTGATATTTTAACGAAGCAGTAACAACTTAAGAATATAACTAAAGTTTTTGTAGAAAAAAAGTACTTAATATGAAAATATCTTTCTTCTTATCATGAATCAGTAATAAGTATAGGAATTCTATTGTGAAAGTATACAAATTGTGTTGTGCCAAATAGGAGCAATAATATTCTTTACCCTTACTAGAGATGCTATAAGGAATATTGACTAGTTTAAAGTTTGAATAGTTCTGAAGACCAGCTATGCAGGGAAGATAGTAGCTCTCACTCTAGATTTCCCTCGATTCCATCCACCTGAGGGCTAACATTCTCGTATCAGAACCTAAAACAATAAACCAAGTTGGGGGATTTAACCTGTCACTTTAAAGTCCCCTAACTCTACACACATCAATGAATATTTCCCTATTTATTTGCACTCAATCATATGAACTACATTCTCAGTCATACAACCTCATGTGATTCTTTCCAATTGTTAACTGAGACAATACCAGCCCAGTTCTTACATGTTCTTACAAAAAAATTTAACATCTGGATTGGCCAAATCAAGAAGTAAATGAAGTGCATGGATTAAAATAATAAAGAAAACTAAAGAAAACTACTCAAAATCCATGGAAAAAAACAAAACCAAACTTTAGTTTAAAAGAAGAAATCATTGTCAAACCAACAACAAATCTTGATTAAAACAAAAAGTAGTCCAAAACAAAAAGATAAAAACTTATCTCAAGTCCTCCACCAAACTCTTGAAGTTCCTTTGAATCTATTCTCTTTTATAATCACACAAAACAAAATAACAAAAAGGATAATGTAAATAAAAAGTGGTTCCTGAAGATCTCTCTGAACTAACTCCCTAGAGAAGAACTTTCAAAACTTGTCAATATTTTCAGGACTCACAATTTTTCGGACCTTTTCAGCACTCTTTTCTAAGTCCTTTCTTCTTTCTTTTATAGTTTTCCAAGAGGTGCCTTGGGATCTCTTAAAAATGTGTCTTGATTCGATGTATTTGCTCAAGAGATGCATCCTTTCATGATAATTTTTGTGCATGGTGGTTACAACCACCTATTAAGCCAATGGGTGCCTCAAATACCTCTTTAAAATTTGTGAAAAGTGATTTTACTCATCTAGTAACTGCCACTGGCGCTTAAGCACGGGGTTTCGGCGCTTAGGCGCATCCTTCTTTGTTTAACCGGTGCTCAGACGCCAAAACTCTTTTGCACAAATTTTCATCATTTTGCTCCAAATTTGATCATTTTTCACTCCTTTAAGAATTTTTTTCCATTTTTACTTGTATCTGCAAGAAAAACACAAAAATACCTTCCATTAAAGCGCAATATCTCAAAAATAGGTATAAAAATGTGTCTAAAAACACTATATATTTTAGGTGTATCAAAATCCCTCAAACATAAAATGTTATTTGTCCTCAAGTGACACTTCAATCTTTAAAAACCAAATATGTATGATATGTATATGAGTTTCTTTAGGAGTTACTAAAATTTAGATTTAGAAATATAGTAGTCAAATTTAGAAAAAATAATTAGTAAATGAGACCAACTTAAAGTTTGAAAATTTTTAATTTTAAGAACTATGAAAATATGAGTTCCAATCTATTTCAGAAATATTGTTAGTTACCTAAATTTAGATTTTTGTTTTTTTATTTTCTCTACTTAAATTTTTTTATTAAGAATAATTTTACTTACTACATTTTATTTATAAGCTTAAGAATTTATCAAGTCTTATGCTTTAAAAAGATCAAATGTAGAACCAATTTTTGATTAGGTACTAGTCCTCAAGCTTCTCCACCCTTATATTTCTTTCCTTTTTCTTTTCTTCTTCTTTTTCTTTTCTTTTTCTTTTCTTTTTCTTTTCCTTTTTTTTCTTCTTTTTCAGGCAATGATTACTATATCTGGATAGGCCTTTAATGATTTTGAATTCCACTTTTCCTTTCATAAAGTAAAATCTTGATATAAAACTTTTACTTATAAATATAATAATAGTTTGAAAATCATTTTAATAAAAGAAATTTAAGTATTAAAAATAAATGTCTAAATTATGTAAATTTTTCAAAAATACAATTTTTCTTACTAAAGATAGTCACTTATATTAATCATTTTTTATACTAAAAATTTTTTAACTTAAAGTTTTTCTTCATTACTTAAAATTTTAACTAAATTTTCTTACTCATTTCTAAAATCAAATTTTACTTCCCTAATGTAACTTCATATACATAATCAATTGTTCTTTTAAAATTAAATTCACTTGTAGTGCATTTGAGAACAAATAAAATTCCAGTTTTAAAAATATTTTTCATCCCTCCAAACTTAAATTTTTAACAGATTAAACAGTTTAGCATTAGATATATATAAGTAGGAATGAAAATTTAAAAATAACATGCTAACAGGAATTTTAAGCCTAAGTGATACAAGTATAACTAAAAACAGGAGTAAAATTAATTTTTTGATCAAATTTTCTATATTTTCATTTTACTTTAACTTGCAGAGAATAAAATAGACTTCTAAATAGTGAGTATAACATAAAAGCAAAAATACACACTACTGACATCACAATCTTAACATAAAGACAAACTTGAAAATATGATAAAAGAAAAATAAAGGGTAGCAATTTCTAAATTTTAAGTTTAAGATCTAAGCTAACAAGATTTTCTACTTTAAAATTGATATGAAACTAAGTTAAGTTCTAAACTAACTAAATCACAGTACTAAGCACAAAACAACAGCTACTACCCTAAAATTTAAAAATAAAAATATTAACTACCACAAACGTCATAATAATAATAAAACATAAAAGTTCAAAACACAACATAGTCCAAAACAACACACAGATGCCTCTCGGGTTGGCTCTCGCTTAAGTGCGAGATGTGCAATTTTTGAAAATTTTAATTTTAAGTAAAATGCACTATTAGCCAAATTAAATCACCCCTAAATGGTCTCACAACACTTAGATGCCTATTTTTACTTCCTATAACTCCCTTCTCTCTCAAAATTTTCCATAATTAATAATTCAATTCGAGGCTAAAAATAATACAAATTTTCACAAAAACAAACTTATATTAATTCACAAACAAGTACAAACACATTTAACGTTAAGTTCTTACTCCAAATAGTCTTGATGAGAAAATTTTCCTAAGTACAAAACACTTAACAAACATTTACAATTAAACACATAAGTGACACAAACACTAAACACAAGACATAAACACTTACACACTTAAAAACATGACTCCAACCACACAATTCCTAATACTTAACTTAATGACACTCTTCATTAGAAGGAAAAAAATTCTTGTCTCTCAGTAGTCTCTCTAGGAATATATAGTTGATAAAACGGACTGTGGTGACGAGCTCTAATACTATCATCTTCGATCCACTTTTGCTTAAGGAACATGACCTTATTTGCTTCCTCTACGTATCTGATATGGCTGAATTGCATCTTAAGTTGCCACTCAATATGTTCTAGATAAGCATGCAATTCAAGCACCTTAGTCTCTAATATAGACATAGTATTCTCCATCTGGTTGATCTTCTCTGATATCCCTTCAATACTAATGGCTAAGAAACTGTTATACATCTTTTGTGCACTTTGACTAATGAACTTCTTCCTCATGGCTTCTTCCTTATTCTTCAAAACCATCTCCCATGAAGACATTTTTCTGTAAATCTCTCCCTTTCTTAGAATTTTAGGGCTAAAAATAATTCAGGGTGAAATTCCTTCACAAACCCCTTTTATTTATAGGCCAAATTCCCCCTCATAACTTCTAGGTATGACTAGAAAATGCTAAGACACATTTATTTCAACTAAATTGCAGTTACACCTTCTAGAAATCAAAATTTGCACATGTGATTAAATTTTTGCGCTTAAGCGTCAGTGCACATTTTTGCACCACTCAACTGAATGTCCAAATTCTCATTCTAACATGTCTAAATCACTAAATAAAGTGTAAAAATCATTACTAGCACATAATAAACACAAAAATATTATCCCAAATTTCTTAATCAGACTCAAAACAACAATCAAAGTAAAAACACACCGATAACTATGGGTTTCCTCCCACAAAGTGCTTGGTTTTACGTCGTCAACCAGACGTAACTAGTGCTCATTCTGGTTGACCCAATAACATTCCATCATTATATTTATGTTGATCCCCTATATAACAAGGTTTTAATCTATATTCATTTACTTTAAAAATTTTCTCAGAATTAGGATCTTTAATATCCACAGCTCCATAAGGATAAACTTTTATCACAATAAATGGCCCCATCCACCTGGACTTAAGTTTGCCTGGAAATAATCTTAACCTTACATTATATAGCAAAACTTGTTGCCCTGGCTGAAAATTTTTAGTAAGAATCTTTCAATCATGCCACATTTTCATCTTTTCTTTATAAAACATAGCACTCTTATAAGATTCATTCCTTATCCCTTCAAGCTCATTTAATTATAACAATCTTTTCTCACCGGCATCTTTTAAACTATAATTGAACTCTTTTATAGCCCAATATGCTTTATGCTCAAGTGCAACTGGTATGTGACAAGCTTTCCCAAATATTAAACTATATAGGGACATTCATATAGGTGTTATATATGCAGTCCTATAAGCTCACAAAGCATAATCAAGAAAGCATAGTCAAGTTTGATTGACCAATCCATTTTTGTTGGATTCACTGATTTTTCCATTATTCTTTTAATTTCTTGATTGGATAATTCAGTTAAACCACTTGTCTGAGGATGTATGATATTTCTTTAATAACTTCTCCATAATGGCCTTTCTGAAATGACTTCCCCCATTAGTAATGATAACTCTCGGTATCTTAAATCTACAAAATATGTTTGTTTTCAAAAATTTTGCAACACTTTGAGCATCACATCGAGGTAAAGCAATAGCTTCTATCCATTTGGATACATAGTCCACAGCTAATAGAATATATAAATTTCTTAAAGATGGTATAAATGGTTCCATGAAATTTAATCCCCAAACATCAAATATTTCAACTTCTAGGACATAATTGAGGAGCATCTCATTTCTTCTAGAAATATTGCCTACTCTTTGACATCTATCAAAAGTTTTGATATAAGCATTAACGTCTCTATAAATTGTAGGCCAATAAAATCCAGATTGTAGAATTTTGTATGTTATTTTATCAACACCAAAATGTCCCCCAAAATTAGAATTATGACATTTTTGTATAATTTTATAAGTTTCTTCTAATGGTACACAACTTTAAATGATCAGATCATTTCCTTGTTTATATAATTATGGGTCATCCCAAAAATAAGTCTTAGCTTCCGAATAAATTTTCTCATTTGTTGGTATGTCATTCGATAGGGTGTAAGATCACTAACAATATTGTTCACAATGTCAGCATACCACGGAACACACCACTCATTTACAATGAACAATTTTTCATCTGAATAATGTTTATTAATTTCTTTTTCAAAACATAGTTGTTTTTCTAATTCAAACCTGGAAAAATGATAAGCAATTTGATTTTTATTTCTCTTCTGATCTACTATTTCAAAATCTTTGAAATGTAGCAGGGGCATTACATAAACCAAAGGACATTCTTCTAAAAGCAAAAGTACCATAAGGACTGGTAAATGTAGTTTTTCTTGATCCTCAGGAGATATTTGAATTTGGTGATAAATGGTTTATCCATTCAAAAAATAAAAGTATTTATGCCCAGCTAGTCTATCCGCATTTGATCTAGAAAGGGTAGTGTAAAATTATCTTTCGTAGTGACATGATTTAATTTTCTATAATCAATGCATATTTTCCACCTTGTAACTTGTCTAGTAGGTATCAAATCATTATGCTCATTCACATTTACAGTTACTCCTCCTTTCTTAGGAACACAGTGAATTGGACTAACTCATGCACTATCTGAAATAGGGTAGATAATTCCTACATCTAACCACTTTAAAATTTCTTTCTTAACAACCACTTTCATAATAGGATTTAATATCATTTATGGATCAGCTCTAGGTTTGCAGTTTTCTTCCAGATTAATTCTATGCATATATATTGAAGGACTGATTCCTTTAATATCAGCAATTGTCCATCTGAAGGCTTTCTTTGAATTTTTCAAAATCTTCAATAGCTTTTCTTTTTCTTCCTTTGTTAACTTCGAGGAAATTATAACAAGTAAAGTAGAGGAATCTCCTAAAAAGGCATATTGTAAATGTTCAGGAAGTAATTTCAACTCAAGTTCTGGAGGTTTTTCAATAGATGGACAAAATGATTTATTTTTGTCTATCGTGTCCAAAATTTTAAAACTTTTTTGAACGTAACTTGAATCTTCCTTAAAAGGTTTACACATTGATCTAGCTCCTCTTCTTGCTCGTCTTCCAAATCTTTTTCTTCAGGTTTTTCTTCATAAGTAGTCTTGAAATGGCATTCGCTCAGATATCTTAACATACATTCTATAGCATTCATCATCTTTACCTTTTGCAAGATTATTCATTAATTTTGAAATGTTAAAAGTAACAGTTTGATCATTGACGTGCATTGTTAATTCCTGTTTCTACACATCTATCATTGCTCTTCTTGTGACTAGGAAAGGTCTCCCCAAAATGACAGGTATCTCTATATCGTTCTCCATATCTAGCATAATGAAATCAACAGGAAAGATAAATTGATCTACTTTCACTAGGACATCTTCTATAACTCCTTTAGGATAGGTTATTGAATGATCTGTTAACTACAGAGTTACAGTAGTAGGGGTTATTTCTCCTAATTAAAATCTTTTAAATATTGATAATGGCATAAGTTTAATGCTTGCACCTAAATCACATTAAGATTTCCCATAAAATTTGTTTCCTATTGCACATGGAATTGTAAAGCTACTAGGATCTTTAAGCTTTGCACAAAGTTTCTTCTGAATTATAGCACTGCACTCCTCACTAAGTGCAATAGTCTCATTATCTTTAAACTTCCTTTTTCTGTTGAGAATATCCTTCATAAACTTTACATATCTTGACAATTGTTCTAAGACTTCAGCAAATGGAATATTAATTGTAAGCTTCTTAAATATTTTCATAAATTTTGAAAACTGCTTATCCAACTTCTTTTATCGAAGTTTCTGAAGAAATGGAGGTGATGGTTTTTCTAAATCAATTTTCTGCAGAGAAATAGGTCTTTCAGAATCTTTCGGAGCATCCTCTACTAATTCTTCAATTTCTTCTTTCTCTGCTTCAATCTCTTTTTGAACCCTACCTTCCAACTCTCTTCCACTTCTAAGTTGTATGGCTTTTACTTACTCTTTATTCTGGTCTTTTGGATTTGATTCAGTATTACTAGGAAGTGTTCCATCGGATTTATTACTTAATAAACTTGCAATATACCCAATTTGATTCTCAATATTTCTAATTGTAGCTCCTTAACTTTGAAATTGATTACCCATTTGTAACACCACTTCTTCTTTAGACAACTTATTATCTTTAATCTGTATATTACTATTGAAACTTGGAGGATACGTAGATCTATAATTATCATTCCCTTGGTTGTTCCAGTTTTCCAATGGATTTACTGGGTTGTTCCCCCATTGTTGATTATTACTATCCAAATTGTTATTCCAGTTAAAGTTGGGATGGTTCTTCCAACCTGGGTTATAATAATTGGAATATAGGTTATTTTGCTTATTATTTATGGCATTCAAAGTTTCTAATGATGCTTGAGAATCTACCATTTCACCTAATAAATTCTCTTCAATCATGTAAATTGGTTGAGAAAAATTCATTCCAAATTCGTCTAACTTCCTGGAAACTGCAGCAACTTGATTTGCTAACATAGTAAATGCATCAGTTTCATGAATATTGGCTACTTTCTTAGGATTTACCCTCTCAGAAGGCCATTGAAAATTATTGGTAGCCATCTCTTCATCTAAAGCATAAGCGTCATGAAATGATTTTGACAACAATGAACCACCAGCAGCGACATCGATAATAGATCTAAGAGAACCAATTAATCCATTATAAAAGTTTTAATTATTAACCAATATGGTATAGCATGGTGTGGACACTTTCTTAAGAGTTCTTTAAATCGTTCTCATGCTTCATAAATAGATTCCCCTTCAAACTGATTAAAAGATGTAATATCATTTCTAAGCTTTGTAGTTTTTTATGGTGGAAAATATTTAGCAAGGAATTTTTGTGCTAAATGACCCTAAGTTTAATAGATCCAGGTGCTAACGAATTTAACCACATTTAAGCTTTATCCCTTAGCGAGAAAGGAAATAACCTAAGTCTTATGGCATCATATGAAACACCATCGTATTTAAATGTAGCACACAATTCTAGAAAATTGGTAAGATGTAAATTTGGATCTTCAGTTGGTGATCCCCTAAACTGATTATTTGATACCATTTGGATAATAGCAGGTTTAAGCTCAAATGAATTAGCCACTCTAATAGGTTTTGAATACTACAATGAAGTTCATCTACAGTAGGGTTGGCATAATCTCTTAAAGGTCTAAACTCTTGATGAATTTCATCATTTTGATTATTTTGGTTTGCCATTTCTGTAAATTTTTTGGATTTTTCAAGATTTTTAATTTTTTTGGTTTTTCTGATTTTTCTAATAGTTCTTTCTAATTCAGAATTGTATGGCACTAGTCCTTCAGAACCTGAACTACGCATACACTAACCTAAAATAAAATAAATAAAATAAAATAAAACATACAAAATAAGATACAATATTTAAAGTTTAAATATAACTTTTGAAAAATAGAACTTAGTTTTCTTCCCCGGCAACGACGCCAAAAAACTTGGTACCCGATCTTAATGCTTATGCACAGTATAACAATAGTTATGATGGAATTTTTCACTTATATTTCCTTATTTTGCAACAAAACCAAAAACTTGATCCTCAAGAAAAATAAGAATTTAACTTTTTAATTTATATATATTTATATTGAGATAATACGCAAGTATACGTATCGTTATCAAATAATATATGACTTTTTAATTAAGACTTGAATATCAAACCTACAGAGAAAATTATGCAATATGCACTTTTTAGAAAGTTTTTCTATTTTTAAAAACATAATTACTTAAACTAAAAATAATTTTTGTAGGAATTTAAAATTTAAATATTTTTGATATTTTAACGAAATAGTAACAACTTAAAAAGATAACTAATTTTTTTGTAGAAAAAAAGTATTTAATATGAAATTATCTTTCTTCTTATCATGAATCAGTCATAAGTATAAGAATTCTGTTGTGGAAGTATGCAAATTGTGTTGTGCCAAATAGGAGCAATAATATTCTTTACTCTTACTAGAGATCCTATAAAGAACATTGGCTAATTTAAAGTTTGAATAATTCTGAAAACCGGCTAGGTAGGGAAGATACTAGCTCTGACATTAGAGTTCCCTTGATTCCCTCCACCTGGGAGCTAACATTCTCGTATCAAAACCTAAAATAATAAACCAAGTTGGGGGCTTTAACCTATCAATTTAAAGTCCTCTAACTCTACACCCATCATTGAATATTTCCCTATTTATTTGCACTCAATCATATGAACTACAATCTCATTCATACAACCTCATGTGATTCTTTCCAAATGTTGACTGAGACAATACCAGCCCGGTTCTTACATGTTGTCACAACAAATTTTAACATCTGGATTGGCCAAATCAAGATGTAAATGAAGTGCATAGATTTAAATCATCACAATTTCATCCAACATTAAATATAAATACTCCCCACAACCTCCATCCAAAACTTAATTACTTATCATTTTAAGAAGAAAGATAAAGAAAACTACTTAGAATCCATGGAGAAAATAAAACCACACTTTAGTTTAAAAGAAGAAATCATTGTCAAACCAACAACAAATCTTGATTGACGCCAAAAGTAGTCTAAAACAAAAAGATAAAATCTTATCTGAAGTCCTCCACCAAACTCTTGAATTTTCTTTGAATCTCTTCTCTTTTATAATCACTCAAAACAAAATAACAAAAAGGATAAAGTAAATAAAATATGGTTCCTAAAAATCTCTCCGAACTTACTCCCAAGAGAAGAACTTTCAAAACTTGCCAATATTTTCAGGACTCACAGTTTTTCATACCTTTCCAAGACACTTTTCTTAAGTCCTCTCTTCTTTCTTTTATAGTTTTCCAAGAGGTGCCTTGGGATCTCTTCAAAATGTGTCTTGATTCGATGTATTTGCCTAAGATTCGCATCCTTTCATAATAATTTTTTTCCATGGTGGTTACAATCACCTATTAAGTCATTGGGTGCCTCAAAAACCTCTTCAAAATTCGTGAAAATAGATTTTACTCGTCTAGTAACTGCCACTAGCACTTAAGAGAGGGGTCTCGGCGCTTCGGCACGGCCTTCCCTGTTTAACCGGCACTTAGCCGCCAAAATGCTTTTGCACAAATTTTCACATTTTTGCTCCAAATTTAATCCTTTTTCACTCCTTTAAGAATTTTTTCCATTTTACTTGTATCTGGAAGAAAAACACAAAAATACCTTCCATTAAAGCGGAATATCTCAAAAATTGGTATAAAAATGTGTCTAAAAACACTATATATTTTAGGTGTACCAATATCATGTAGATGAATGTAATGAAGATTTTTGGTGAAGGATTGAAATGATTCTGAGTTGAATTGGGGATTTAATTTAAAGGATTTTGGATTTTTTGTCAATTTGGGTATGTAGGGTTAGACTTGGGCCTAGGTTGGGCTAGGCATGGGATAAGTCCAAATTAGTTGTTGAAAATAGTCTAAAGGAACATCATGAAGAGCTTTTCAACATAAATTGGTTGCCAATTTTGGGGTTTGGGCAGTCAATTTGGTGGAACTTGGAGACAATAGCCAATTTGGGGATTTTTGGATTTGGGTTGAAATTAAATGAAATTGAGGCCTCACCAAGGCCAATTCAAGGTCAATCTTGATGTGTAGGAATGTTATGAAGAGTTTAGAATTCAAATTGAGGTCAATGAAGTAGATCCTGGGGTGCAATTTGGTGGGATTAGGCCATAGGACCAAAATTGGGGTTTGACTTAAATCAAAATTGGGCTCAAAGCATGGGCCAATTGAGCTTGTATTTGGTTTAAATTGGTCACATAGAAGGTTAGTTTGAGTTTAGGATCGAAATTTTGGGAAGTTAGGACCAAGTTGATGGACATTTGAGGTAAATTTGTGGAAATTTGGCCCTTAAAGGCAATTAGGGGATTTTGGTCAAAAATGGTCAAATTGGTCAGAATGGGTTCAAATGGGTTTTGGAGACATTTGGAGTGATTTTAGATGCTTTGGAAAGGTTTGGGTGCCAAGGGTATTTTTATAATTTTGGCAATTTTGGGGGTATTTTGTTAAATTGGGAATTTTGGGTGGTTTTGGGTAGCTTGGGTATTTTCAAAAGATTTGAAATGACTATTGAACAAGTTTGAGTATTTTGGATGAATTTGAGGAATTTTACTAAATTTTGGATTTGGGGGTGTTTAGGTAATTTGGGTAGGTTTGGGGGTAAAAGGCCGAGTTGGATATTTTTTATAGTACTGGGAAGCTAACTACCACAGATAAGCTATGGACTAATGGAATCCCCTTTTGGGTCCTCTATGTACTGGTCTTAGCTAAACCCTAACCTAGGGCCAGTGGGTTTAGGGGACCTTTTACATGAGTCTCCCAAAGGATCAAGGGATCAAATTCAACAAATATTGGGTTTAGGGTTGTGAGGGATTGTGAGTGAGAGTGAGTGAAAGTGAGTGCCTTAGCTCCAGCACCCAGGTACAACCCTAAGGGCAAGCAGTCCTATGAGAACTCACCTTGAGCTCCCCTATATTCACCCCACTTATTAAGTGCTAGAGGTTAGGACCAATATGTGGAGCGTCAAGTTGAGCAAAGATGAGTGTAGAATTTCTATTGATGAGGGTTCCTCTTCTAGTTTTCTAGGAATAGTCAATAGGAAAGTCATATGGCTAGACCTTAGGTTACTAAAGAGGAAAAACTAAACCTCAACCAAAAGTGAGGTCAACATGGTTCATTCCAAATTGATCTGTTTCTTTGATATTGCTGCTACCTGAGAAGTAAGAATTGAAAGCACATCATTAGCATGCACACTAGCTAACTTTCTAAAGTTTACCCTTTTAGAAGGCCATTGAAATTTTTTATTATCCATCTCTTAAATCAAAGAGTAAGTCTCACCCAATGGCTTCGACATGAGTGAACCACAAGAAGCAACATCAATAATTGATCTAAGAGTTTATACTAAATCATTATAAGATGTTTAAATAATTAATCAATCAAGCATAACATGATGTGAGTTCTTAAGAAGTTCCTTAAATCTCTCCCACACTTCATATATCAAATCACCTTCATACTTATGAGATGAAGTAATATCATTCCTAAGTTTAGTAGTTTTGAAGGTGGTAAATCCTTAGCTAGGAACTTTTGGGGCAAGCGATCTCAAGTCCTAATCGATCCAAGTGTTAATGAGTTTAACTACCTTTTAGCTTTATCCCTCAAGGAGAAGGGAAAAATTCTAAGTCTGACAACATCTTTAGACATGTCATTATAACAAAATGTAGCACAAAGTTCTAAAAAACTTGCTAAAGTGTAAATTTGGATCCTCATACAGGCTTTACCTAAACTAGTTATTCTACACTAGTTAGATAATATCAGGTTTCAATTCAAATGTGTTAGCTTCCATGGTAGGAGTTTGAATATTTAAATGAATCTCACCAACCGTAGCATTACAGTAATCCCTTAATGGTCTATGCGTGTTATGATGTTCATTACTTGAAATTTCAATATTTAAATTATTTTGTTGAAAATTTGTCATTTCTTTTACAAGTTTGTGCAATTTTTTCTATTTTTATATTTTGTTAATAGTCCTCTCTAGTTCTGAATCTTAGGATACAGGTCCTCTAGATCCTTCATTATGAATACACAGCTAAAGATTCAACTAGAAAGTTGATGAGGGTGGATTTAGTGTGTTAATTTTGAAAATATTTTTCAATATTACAAAATACACACAGCTGATACAATAGCAAAATATGCAATTAATCCCTACAAAATGGCTTCAATTAAAATATTTTAATCTTTTAATAATCTTTAAACTGTCAAATAGCCTTTAATAATAACGCAAACATACTTATCGCTCAGGTAATAAAGGGTTCTAATGGAGTCCTAGATATCGATCCCACAGGGAAGTTTGAAATGTCTGTAACTAAGTTCCTAAAATTATAATGTAAAGTACTATTCTAAAACTACAAAAAATAAAGTGCAAAGTTTGAATATTAAGTAACAGGTGAATGCTAAATAAAAAGCAATTGAAAGACAAAGTAACTAAACTAAATGTTAAACTTTCAAAAGTAAATCTACAAAAATTATATCTAAGATGTTGTGACAAGAAGTTCAAATTTAAGAAATCATTCTTCCCCTTCACAATCAGTATATGATTTGTGAAGAAATTAAAATCATTTGAAAACATATATAAAATTTTTTTTAGCCAAATAGGATCCTATTCTTTACCCTCTTCTGAGTGTATAAAGAACATTAATTAATCTATAGTTTGGTCCCTAATTTTTTAGTTAAGTTGGGAAGATACTGGCTGCCACTCCAGGCTCCCACTACTCCCTGCCCTGAGGGCTAACAATCTCACATCAATTTCCAATCAATTAGACCAAATTGGGGATTTCAATTTGTCACCTTAAAATCTTTAATTTTGCATCTAACAAAGTATATTTCACAATTTATTTAATCCCAATTTCATGGATGAAATACTCTCCCATGAAATCAAATATGATTCTGCCCATGTTGTAGAAATCATAGCCCTTTCATCATATATGTTTTTTAACACATTTTAACATTTTAAATGGCCAGATCAAAAAGTAAATGAAGATGGGAGTTCAAATTATTAGCATTTAACACCATATAAAATAAAATCAATTCTGCACAAAACCATATTTCAAAGTAGGGAGAAGGTTAAAGAAGACTACTCAGAATTCATGAGTACACCACAAAACATGAATTTCATTAATAAAAACAAGTTTTCAAAATAAAAGAAATAAAAGACACAACTTATCTCACAATCCTTCCCAAGCAAACTCCTAGAAGTTCTCTTCAAGCCTTTCTCTCTTTACAAGCACTCACAATTCTCTCTTAGAAGTGTAATGAAGAAGAAATCTCTCACCTTCCCTCTCCTCTTACAATCCTTGAAGAAAATCTCCAAGCCCTTGACTTTTTCTCTCATTCTCTCACTCTAACTCACACTGCACACCTCTACTCGTCTATCCTCCTTCCTCCATTTCAAGCCCTAGACTTCCCTCTAAAATTTTGTCCAAAAGTCAACTCTTTTGAATTCAAATGACATGTTCATTGATCTAAGAGACATATCCCTTCATAAAAGAAACTTCCAAAGTGTGTAAATGCATTGAAATACTCCAAGGTGTGTTTAGAATTAGTGTCCCTTTGAAAATTTACGTAAAATTTATAATGAACCGCCTTAATCCGCAAAAAGTCATCTCTAGCACTTCTTGTGCTAAATCTAGTGCATCATGTGCTAACTCTCTATCAGGTGGCGAATCTAGCGCCATTCCGGGACATCATGCACCTGTTTGTTGAAGACCGCATCGTTCTGAGCTTTGGCGCATCTGGCGTCGATTTGGCGCATCTGGCATTGATCTGGAGAATTATGAGCCAGAATTTGAAACTTTGTTGTTTTGGCTCCAAATTTCATTCTTTTCACTACTTTTGCTCTAAATACCTAAAACTGATGTACCTGCAACAAAAACATGAAAATACCCTTTTTAAAGTGCAATATCACCAATAATAAGCAAAAAAGAAATACTTCAAATAACATATTATTTTGGCATATGAAAATCTCCCGGACTTAAATGTGACTTGTCCTCAAGTGCCACTTTTACTACATAAAAGCATTAAACATAAGATAGAGACTAACTTATAACTTCCATACTTTAGTTCAACAAATAAAATAATAAAATTTAGGAAAAATGTTTAATAACTTAGATTCTAATTCTAAGTATAAGATTTCTTAGTAGTCAATTTTAAGATTTCTGAGTCTCTATTTATTTCAAGAAGAATTGTAATTTATCATATCAAGGATATTTAGAATATTCATATGAAAAAGAACTTCAGCAAAACTTTCCTAATAATGCTACTAATAATCTAATATAAGTTTAGAAAGTGTAATAAAGCTTTTTCCATAAGTTGATTCAAGTGAAGCTAATTTTTTATTAGGCATTTCGTCAAGCTTCTCCTCACTTGTTTTTCTTTTCTTTTCTTTTTCTTTTTCTTTTTTTTTTGGTTTCTTTAGGATCTTTTCAATCATTTCTTTTCTTTTTCTTTTTCAAGTGAGGATTACTATATCTGGATAACCTTTAATAGTTTAGAACTTCACTATCCTCTTCTCAAAGTTAAAACTCCTTACCTTTCTTAACTTTATAAATTCATATTAGTTTATGATTTTCATAAAGTCTCATCCTTTTCTTCTTACATGAAACTCTAAAATTCTTAATACTTTAAAAATACAATTTTGTTTACTTTAAATAGAAAAACTTAGTCTTATCCTATCTTACCAAATATTTTTAACATTAGAATTTACTTTCATTATTAAAAACTTTTACCTAAATTTACCATAATATTCATAAACTTAAGTATAGTCATTTAAAGTTTAATCTTAATATCACATGTCATGTTAAATTAATTTTAAAAGTCTTGTTACTTAAGGACAAATAAAATTTAGTTTACTTTTAAAAGAAATTTTTCTTCCCCCAAAACTTAAGTTCTTAAGCATTTTTAAAAATATTTTAGTAAAAAAATTCATTTGGTGAAAGAAAACAGTAAATGCTTGAAAATAAAAACTAACCTGTAGAGGATTCCTACTATGATTCTTGGCTTTGGTATACTGGAGGCACTAACTTTAGAAATACACACAGACTTGAAAGCATTAGATGAGATATAATATATTCTAAATGATTAGCTGAGATTTGAAAACAAAAACAAAATCTGAAAAATACTAAAAATGCAAAAAAAAAGTAAAAATCTACTGTTACAATTACAATTTTAGGTCCACAGCACAAAAATAAAAGTTTTTACTACAACCTTTTTAAATGTCAACCAAATAAAATCCATAGAACATACAAACAAATAAAGTAACTTTAGAAAATATCAATCTTCATCAACTTCCTCATCATCATCATCATCGTCTTCTTCTTCTTCTTCTTTGTCTTCTTCTTCATCAATAAGAGTATATCAAGCAAAGTTGGGGCAAGTAGAAAATTCTACCTTGTACTCACCTCTGAGATACCTCACCACGGCATCCTCAAAAGTAATTTCATGTTGAACTTTCCTCTATTGATACTCATCATTAGAACATTCAATTCTTCAATCTCTCCAATCTGATTCTAAATATTTACTATATCCAATTATTGAATCATAAGTTGGTCCATAATATTTTCTAATGATGCAGGGAGAGAACTAGATGCCCCTGCAACTAATGTAGAGGGTCTATCACCTCTTCCACCCCTAGATGCAACAAATGATTCAACTCTCTAAATCATATGCTTCCGAATAGAATTTTGTGATTGGAATCTTTCTTCATTTCTATAGGACTTTTTTCCTAATTGTTCACAAAGATTGAAAATCAGGGCAGGGTAACCCAAACCACTAGCTGTATAGCTCTTAACTATACTTCCTGCATGATGAACTATAAGAGCACCAACATTTATTGCTTTCATGTTTTGAATGCAATAGTTCAATACAACTATATCCTGTGTTACATCGGCAAGATGATTTGCTGATAGTAATATAGCAGAAATGAAGTGGTTTCATACCTTTGACTGGTTAGTCAACATAGAAGCGAAGAAGTTAACTTTCTTATTATTTTTTATCTTCCATTCTCCTTTTCCATTAGTCAGGAAGGCAATCACTTCATCCAGTGATGAATCAGTCATCAAGAATATCCATCATGAAATACACTCCTCAACCCATAAAAGGTATTGATTCTTTCTGCATAAATTCAACTTGCTTGCCTCTCACGAGAATGTGATCATCATAAGTAAATCTTAAATTGGCATAAAACTCTCAAATCATTGGCACGATTGCTACTACAATGAAGTAGTACACTCCTCAGCCCATAAAAGGTATTGATATTTTCTGCATAAATTCAACTTGCTTGCCTCTCACGAGAATGTGATCATCATAAGTAAATCTTAAATTGGCATAAAACTCTCAAATCATTGACACGATTGCTACTACAATGAAGTAATCAACCACTCGATCTTGCCATCCAGGTTAGCAAATGCGTGTTTCTGGATTAATCTTCTTGATTCAATTTGAGTGTTATAAATATGTTGGGCCTTCAAGTTAATAAATCCTCTTGCATCAAAATCATCTGTCCTTCCTCTCTTTACTTGTGGAGACATTTGAAATTCTAGCAAAATCCAAATAAATTGCAAATAAATTACAAATTAATAAATCTACTCCCCAAGTAAGATTATTTGGTAAGAAACTTTTCACCATGAGTTTTCTTCAAGTTTTTTCATCAAAAGTCTCAATTTTCAGATTTCCATAATGTAGGAAAAATCCATGGTGAAAATCAAATATTTCTAAGTTAAAGTGAAGCTCTTACCAAGAAAAGATGAAATCTATGATTTTTTGGCCTTTAAAATCGTCTTTATCGCACTCAATGTGAAGCCCTAGGTCAAGTTTTAGAGGCAGGAGATGACCCAAGTAGTAAAAAAATTAGTTTACGATGCGATTTTGTGGTTTTTTTTTTTGCAATCTAGCATTTTCGAGAATTTGACGCATCATGCGCCAACGCCTTAATTTTTCTAGATTTCATTTTCTGTGAAAATTTGCTCTGTACTGCTCTACATCTGCCTCTATTTAACTCAAATGAATGCCTAAAAGCATGATTAAACATTACTCTAACATCATCTTTCACAAACAACACAAAACTCACTTATATATATATATATATATATATATATAATTTGTGCTATTGCAAACTAACTTTTATCACGCCACCAAACATCTAACTAAATGTTTAAAGCAAAAGAAAACATCCTAACACTGAAATCTAAAATATCAAAATTTCAAACACAAACATCAGTATTCAACAATAAAAGTAAATGCAATCCAACTCAATAAACAATTAAAACGAACAGTACTTAAAAATTAGTATGTGCATAGATTAAGCTCAAACATCTTCTTTACTCTCATCCTTCTGGATATCTCCCATAGATTGGTAGGGAAACTCGTTAGCTGAATCCTCCCCAATCCAAGCATGTTTATTGAACATACGTACCAAGTCATCTTCAATACGACCAGTATGCTCAAAATTTTCCTTCATTCTCCAATCCAAGTAATCCAACATTTCAAAAATATTCCCCATTGCATGCATAAGATTTTGCACTTCTTTTTCTAACTTCTTGACCCTTTTCAAAAGTGCATTAGAGCTGAAGTCAAGATGCCTAGGTGATGAATTCTGGGATCCCTGGTCCATTAATACATTTATCTCCTTTTTGTTTCCCATTCCAATACAGTTACAATAGACTTTTGGATCCATCATCTTCCAAGGAAGCACTTTTCCCAAATATCGTAAGGTACTTGCGATTGACTGCATAGTAGGAAAATAGTGGATAAATGTCCAAGTTTGGTTGCAGATCCATTCATAATCAAACCTAAAACCCATTTCACAATGATTTCTCCAATATCAATAGGTTTTCAAGTTCGAATACAATAATTTTACCTTACTTATTTTCGTAGTATGCAGTAATTTTGATGAAATAAAGAAGTTTCATGCCTTAGAGATAGGATTTAATAGTGAGGACAAAAAACTTACATTCCCATCATCTCTGGCCTCCTAATTTGCATCTTCATTTGTAAGGTACCGATAGAGTTCATTCATATTATCTCTCGTAGGGTTAAAATTTGCTTAATGGCAGATAGATACATTTTCAGTCATAAACATCTCATTTATTCTTGAAGGAGTGAATTGCACAAACTTGCCTCGCACATAGATAATTCCTTGGTTGATTCTATGTAGATTTGCATAAAACTCTTTCACCACAGAGACTGTTATGGTGGCAGTAGTGTAACAAAGCACTTCCCAAAGTCTCTGCGTTATAATCTCTTCAACTTGAGTATTCAGTGTATTGAATCCTTGATTCACAAACCCCTGTTCTTTGATTAGCCTCTTCTTTACTAGAACACAATCATGTGACTTCTGCACATCAATATTAACAAACTTTCTCTGGTTGAAAATCCTAAATTTAGGAAAATTTTCAGAGTGGGATGCCATTGGAATTGAAATCTAACCACTCCTCTCTCATTTTCCTTCATAAAATTGAATTTGGAATCTATTTTTGGGAGTTTTAAGGAGAAGTACTTGCCAAAAATTACCAAAAACCACCTTTTGAAATGATTTAAGTTATTTTTTGTCATCACGGTGCATCATGCATCAATTCAGGCGCATCATACGCCAGCTCTTTGGAATTCGGTACATCATGTGCCAACTTGGAGCATCATGCGCCAGTTCCAAAAATTTGCATTTTCGATTTTGATAAAAAAATTCTCAGTACTTTTAAAAAATTAGGTAAATAAAGGTGCTTTTTTAAATTATTTTCTATAATACACTTACTATATGAAAACAAAAATATAAATATATGTAAAATATTCTGAATAAAAACTCAAAAAATAAAATAATCAACGATAAGTATGGCTTGTCTCCCACAAAGCACTTAGTTTAATGTCATCAGCCTGGCATTCCCACTCTTTATTCTGGGTGACCCAACATTATAGTTTCTTTAAAAATTTGTCTTTGACCGTCAAAATATGGTTTCAGTTTGTGCCCATTTACTTTAAATATCCTTTCAGTCTTAGGATCATCAACATTAACAGCTCTATATGGATAGACTTTTACAATCTTGAATGGCCCATTCCACTTAGACTTCAATTTTCTTGGAAAAAATTTTAATCTTGTATTGTATAATAAAATGTCCTATCAAGTTTTAAATACCTTTTTTATTATCTTTCGATTATGTCATTCTTTCATTCTTTCCTTATAAATCCTATCATTATTGTAAGATTCATTCCCAATTTCTTCAAGCTCATTCAATTACAATAATCTTTTCTTACCAGCATCTTTTAAATTGAAATTGAATTCCTTAATAGCCCAATAAGCTTTATGCTCCAATTCTACTAGCAAGTGACAAGTCTTCCCAAAAATTAATCTATAAGGGGACATACCTATAGGTGTCTTTTAAGTAGTCTTGTATGTTCATAATGCAGTATCTAATCTAACAGACCAATCCATCCTACTAGGATTGACATTCGTTTCTAAAATTCTCTTAATTTCATAATTACATACTTCTCATAAATTACTTGTCTAGGGATGACAAGCAATTGCAATTTTATGCATTATATTATATTTTTTTACCATTCTTCCAATTGTAACATTTCTAAAATGAGATCCTCTATTGGTAAATAGGCATTTCATTTCTTGCAAATATGTTTTTAATTAAAAATTTTGAAACACTTCAAGCATCACATCAAGGTAAAGTGATTGCTTCAATCCATTTTGAAACATAATCCATAGCAATCAATATATATATTTCCGAATGAAGGTATAAATGGTCTCATAAAATCCAATCTCCAGGAATCAAAAATTTCAATTTCCAAATTAAAAATTAGAGGCATTTCATCTCTTATTGAAATTTTACCTACTCTCTGAGACCGTTCACATGTTTATATGAATCAAAAATTTCAATTTCCAAATTAAAAATTAGAGGCATTTCATCTCTTATTGAAATTTTACCTACTCTCTGAGACCGTTCACATGTTTATATATATATATATATATATATATATATATATATATATATATATATATATATATATATATATATATATATATATATATATATATANATATATATATATATATATATATATATATATATATATATATATATATATATATATATATATATATATATATATTAACATCTCTAAATAGAGTAAGCTAATAAAATTCAGATTGCAAAATTTTATTAACAGTTCTATCATTTCCAAAATTTCCTCCAAATTCAGAATCATGTCATTTCTGAATAATTTCCTAAATTTCTTTGTAAGGCACACATCGACTCATTACTAAATCTTTTCATTATTTATATAAATAGGTTTCATCCCAAAAATAAGACGTTGCATCATGAATGAATTTCTTTACTTATCGTTTTGTTGATCCATTTGGTAAAATACCACTAACAGTATAATTTACAATATCAACATACTAAAGTATTTCTCATCCTTTTATAGTATAAAATTTTTCATCAGGAAAAGTTTCATTAATTTCTTTTTCCATATCAAGTATTTCTTTTTGTTCTAGCCTAGTTAGATGGTCAGCAATTTGATTATCAATCTCTTTCGTATCGACTATTACAAAATCAAACTCTTGCATCAAAAGTACCCATCTAATTAGTCTTTGTTATGCATCCTTCTTTTGCATCAAATATTTAATAGTCAAATAGTCAGTATGCACAACACATTTAGCTCCAATGAGATATGACCTAAACTTATCAAAAGCATATACAATGTCTACTAATTCTCTTTCAGTGGTGGTGTATTTAATCTGAGCATCATTAAGAGTCTTACTAGCATAGTCTATAACTTTAAAAATCTTATCATATCTTTGCCCTAATATAGCTTAAATTGTATAATCACTAGCATCACACATTAATTCAAAAGGCTTCTCTCAATCAGGTGAAACAATTATAGGAGCATTGATCAATTTTTCTTTTAAATTTTCAAAATTTTTAAGGCAATCTTGGTAAAAATTAAATTTTATATCTATTTCTAGAAGTTGGCATAAAGGCTTAGTAATTTCTTAAAAAATTTTAATATATCGCATGTATAATCTAGCATGTCCTAAAAAGCTTCTAACTCCTCTTACAGTAGTTGGTAGAGGTAAGTTTGATATAATCTAATTTTTTGTAGGATCTACTTCCATGTCATTTTCTGAAATTTTATGCACAAGCACAATTCCTCCTGTAACCATAAATTGACATTTATCCCAATTCAATTCAAGATTAGTCTTTTCACATCATTCAAGAACTTTCTTTAAATGATTTAAACATTTTTCAAATGAAGTTCCAAACATAGAAAAATCATCCATAAATACTTCAATCCCTTTTTCAATTAAATCACTAAAAATTGACATCATATATCTTTGAAATGTTGCAGGTGCATTACATAATTTAAAGGGCATTCACCAAAAAGCAAAAATTCCATAAGAACTTGGAAATGTTGTTTTCTTCTAATCCTCTGGAGCTATAAGTATTTGATGATAACCGATATATCCATCTAGAAAACAAAAACACATGTGCCCAGCCAGCCTATCAAACATCTGGTCCAAATAGGGAAAGGAAAATGATCCTTCCCAGTGGCAGAATTTAATTTTCTATAGTCTATGAAGATTGGCCATCCAGTGACTTATCTTGTTGATATTAATTCACTATACTCATTCGTCACTATAGTCACTCCTCTTTTCTTTGAAAAACAGTGAGTTGGATTTGTTATTCCATCATCTAACAGTTTTATAATTTCTTTCTTAACAACTTCTTTTGTCATTGGATTTAATCTCCTTTGAGGATCACGTGTTAGTTCATGTTTATCTTTCAAAAAAAATCTATGCATACAATCTGAAGGACTGATTTTCTTAATATCAGCTAATGTCCATCCAAATGCTTTTTTATATCTTTTCAAAGTTTCCAAAAATTTTTGCTCTTGCTCATCAATTAATTTAGAGGATATTATATCAAGTATTCTAGATAAAATCCCCTAAAAATGCATACTTCAAATGTGTAGGAAGTGTTCTCAGTTCTAGCTCAGCAGGTTTTTCAATATATGAAATCAAATGCTTATTACTTTCTGTAGGATCTAACATTTCAATTTTTTACTTAATATAATCCAAATCTTCTTTACTCACTTCCATAGATTCATCTTGAATTTTATCCTAATCTTGATATTCCATATATTCCTTTTTAAATTCTCTTTCAAATGACTTTTTGAAATATTCATGGCTTAGATATTCATTAATATCCATTCTGAAGCATTCAATCTCTTGCTCTTTTGTAGGGTATCTCATTGATTTTGTAATATTAAATGTAACCTCTTGATCACTAACTCTCATGATTAGTTCTCCTATCTGCACGTCTATCAAAGCTCTTCCAGTGGCTAGAAATGGTCTTCCTAAAATGATAGGAATTTATTTATCTTCCTCCATATCTAGTACAATAAAGTCCATAGTAAAGATAAATTTATCAACTTTTACCAAAATATTTTCTATAACTCCTTTAGGATAGGTAATCGAACGATCAACAAACTGAAGAGTTACAGTTGTAGGTGAAATATCCCCTAAGCCCAACCTTCTAAAAATTGATAACAGCATAAGATTAATACTAGCTCCTAAATCACATAAAGCTTTTCCAAAAAATCTTTCGCCAATAGCACAACGAATGGTAAAACTTCAAAGATCTTTGAGTTTTTCAGGAATCTTTTTCTAGATTATAGCACTACACTCCTCACTGAGTGCAACAGTCTTGTTATCCACAAACTTCTTTTTCTTTTTAATTATATCCTTCATTATTTTCACATAGCTAAACATTTGTTCCAAGGCTTTAACAAATGGAATGATTATCATTAATTTACTCAATATCTCTAAAAATTTTGAAAGTGGGTTATTTTTATTTTTCTGCTTCAATCTTTGAGGAAATGGAGGTGGTGGTCTTTAGGACTTTCTTACTCAAAATAAAAATCTTCACCAGATTCTCATTTTTCACCTCATCTTTTTCAACTTCAACTTCCACTTCTTTTTGAACTCTGTTTTCTAATACTTTTCCACTTCTAAGTTGAATGGCCTTAATTTGCTCTTTATTCTCATCTTTAGGATTTACTTCAACATTACTAGGCAATGCTCCTGGAGGCCTATTGCTAAGTGTGGTAGCAATACATCCTAATTGATTTTCCATGTTTCTAACTGCAGCTCCTAGATATTGTAATTGACTCCCCATTTGCAATATCAATTCTTCCATTGACAACTTTTTCTCCTTATTCTGCAAATTATTAAATCTTGAAGGGTAATAAGGCTTATAAGTTGATTTCCTTGATTTTTGGAGTTTCCCAATGGGTTCACAGTGTTGTTTCCCCATTAAAAATTTACATCATTAGAGTTATTATTACTCTAACTAAAATTTTGGACGACTCTTCCAACCGAAGTTATAATAATTTGCATTAGGATTATTAGAACGATTATTTATTACATTTAAGGTCTCATAAGCAAATTGTGATTCTATCATTTATCCCAAAGAATTTTTCTCAAGCGCAGGTGATGTTTAAGAATAATTCATTCCATATTGATCTATCTTCTTCGATATGGAAGCCATTTGTGCAACTAACATAGATATTGCATCGGAATCATGAATACTGACTACTTTTTTTTTATTTATCCTTTAAGAGGGCCATTAAAAATTATTAATAACCATCTCCTTAATTAAATAATATGTTTCATCGAATGATTTTGACATTAATGATCCACTAGCAGTAGTGTCAATTATCAATCTAAGAGATCCAACCAATCCATTATAAAAAGTTTGAATTATTAACTAATCTGGCAACGCATGGTGTGGACACTTTCTAAGGAGATCTTTAAATCTTTCTCATAAATTAATTCCCCTTTATACCGACAAAAAGATGTAATATTAGTTTTAAGCTTAGCAGTTTTTGAAGGTGGGAAATATTTAGATAAAGTTTTTTATGATAAATCTACCCAAGGTCTGATAGATCCTGGTGCTAATGAGTTTAACCACATCTTAGCTTTGTCCCATAGTGAAAAAGAAAAATTCTAAGACTGACGACATCATTTGACACTCTATCATATTTAAATGTAGTACAAAATTCTAGAAAACTAACAAAGAGTAAATTAGGATCTTCAGTTGGTGTTCCCCCAAACTGATTGTTTTGAACCATTTGGATAATAGCAGGTTTAAGCTCATATGAATTTGCAGCTACAACAAGGTTTTGTATTATTAAATGAATCTCATCTACTTTAAGATTAGTATAATCTCTTAAAAGTCTTTGATGATGTTTCTTTTCATTTCAAACATTATTCAAATTGCAAGTCATTTGGTTAATATGGTCTATCTCTTTTTGTTGTTTTCAAATTTTTCTAATTGTTATTTCTAACTGAAAATTGTATGGTACTAAATTTTCAGATCTAACACTACGCATAAACATGTGCAACAAGTAATTTAAAATAAGCAAACACACTTAAATAAGAAAATATTCAAAATAAACTACAAACACTCTTTTTCTTTGTTTTTTTTAAACGAGAATACTATAAATTGTAAAATAACTTACTATTATTTTATGTTACTTCTCTAGCAACGGTGCGAGAAACTTGATGCGAGTGGATTTAGTGTGTTAATTTTGCAAAAAAATTTTCAATATTACATAACAAACACGGTAGATACAATAACAAAATATGCAATTAATTTCAATAAAATAACTTCAATTAAAATATTTTTATCTTTTAATAATTTTTAAATTGCCAAATCCCTTTTAATAATAACAAAACTATATGTATCGCTCAAGTACTAAAGGGCTCTAATTGAGTTGTAGATATTGATCCCACAGGAAAGTTGGAAATGCCTGTACTTAAGTTCCTAAAATTATAATGTGAAGTACTATTTTAAAACTACAAAAAGTAAAGTGTAAAGTTTGAATATTAAGTAATAGGTGAATGCTAAATAAAATGTAGTTGAAAGACAAAATTAACTAAACTGAATGATAGACTTTCAAAAGTAAACTTACAAAAATTATATCCAAGATGTTATGACAAAAAATTCAAATTTATAAAGTATCCTTCCCTTTTATAATGACTATATGGTTTTTGAAGAAATTAAAATCATTTTAAAACTTATATAAAAGCTATTTTGTGTCAAATAGGAGCAATTCTATTCTTTATACTCTTTCGAGTGTATAAAGAACTTTGATTAATCTAGAGTTTAGTTCTTAATTCTGTTGTTAGGCTAGGAGGATACTAGTTGCCACTTCAGAGCTCTCACTACTCCATCCTTTATGGGCTAACAATCTCACGTCAGTTTCCAATCAACTAAACCAAATTGGGGATTTTGAATTGGATTAGTCATAATTCAAAAGAAGGATACAACAAAACATGAATTTCATTAATAAAAACACGTTTACAAAACAAAAGAAATAAAAGACACAACTTATCTCACAGTCCTTCCTAAGAAAACTCTTAGAAGTTCTCTCCATGCCTTTCTCTCTTTACAAGCACTCTCAATTCTCTCTTAGAAGTGTAATGAAGAAGAAATCTCTTACCTTCCCTCTGCTCTTACAATCCTTCAAGAAAATCTCCATGCCCTTGACTTTCTCTCTTTCTCTCTCACTCTAACACACACCATACATCTCTACTCACCTCTCCTCCTTCCTCCATCTCAAGCCCTAGGCTTCTCTTCAAAATTATGTCTAAAAGTCAACTCTTTTGAATTCAATTGCAATGTCCATTGATCCAAGAGACACATCCCTTCATAAAAGAACCTTCTAAAGTTTCTAGTGCATTGAATTACACCAAGGGGTGTTTAGAATAAGTTTCCATTTGAAAATTAGCGCAAAATTCATCTCGAACCTCCTTAATCTGCAAAAATTCATCCCTAGCGCATCTGGTGTCAAATCTGCAACATCATGCACCAACTCTCTCTCAAATGAAAAATCTGGCGCCAAGCTGGCGCATCATGCACAAATTTGCTGAAGATCATTATGTTCTGAGCTTCGAAGCATTTGGTGCCAATCTGGCTCATCTGGCATCAATTTGGAGCATATGCCGCCAATCTGCGCATCATGCGCCAGATTTCGAAACTTCGTTGTTTTGGCCCCAAATTTCATCATTTTTGCTACTTTTACTCCAAATGCCTAAAATTGATATACCTGCAACAAAAACTTGAAAATAGCCTTCTTTAAAGACCAATATCACTAAAAATAAGCATAAAATATATACCTAAAATAACATATTATTTTGGTGTATCATAAGTTTGGCACTAAACACGTGACAAACACTCACAAACAATCTTTTTTCTTTTCTTGTTTAAATAAACAAACATACAATTACAAATCAAAACTACAATACAATTTTCTAAATTTAATTTTAATTGATTTAATTTAAATTCTCCTAAAGTTTTTTATCGTCCTTCCTCTGCATTTGTTCCATAAAAATTGATTCACCCTAACTATTATCACAAGAATGTAAGTTCTAGTAATAACGACCAAAAACTTGATCTGCTGCCAAGCAACTTGATTGAGTTCTTAAAATTAAGTGTTTTTTCACATTAGGGTTTCTCATGCAAGTATATATATCATCTCAGTAATATAGGGTCTATTGAGTCTGGATTGTCGATCCCACAGAGAACGAAGTAATGAATTATTTAAGTAAAGTTCTAGTTGATTACTTTTAGGACCTAATTTGGAATTTTGATTAGGTGATAGTTCTACCAACTACTCCTACCCTACTTCAATTTAATTCTCATGCTAAAACCTACCTAACTTAACTAGATTAGTAATTTTGAAGATATAAAGGTAACCACTTTATTTTGATGATATAAGTGATTGTGTAGGAATAGACACTTTAAGTTTCAAATGTGGCTAGAGACAAATAGAAGCAATCCTCTACAGTACCCTCTGCTGAGTACATAAATTATTTTGGTTAAACTGGTTTTAATTCCTTGAAACCACTTTATTTTGATGATATAAGTGATTGTGTTGGAATAGACACTTTAAGTTTTAAATGTGGCTAGTGACAAATAGAAGCAATCCTCTACATTACCCTCTCTTGAGTACATAAAGTAGTTTGGTTAAACTGGTTTTAATTCCTTGAACCCTAATTTGAACCCATCAAAGCATAGTTCACTATCTATTTGCATCGCCTTATGGACTGCTTTTCCTTCACCCACTAGTTTGATGTGAATACTCTAATCGTTCCTCCGTCAGTCTTCCGAGTCATATTAGATCACAATAAGTTTTAATAGTTCAAATGGCCAGTATGAAAACTTAATTAAGTTTTGAAGAATAGTCATCAAATTAATTTTTGGGGAAAACTTCTAAAAGCATCCTACACATTCAACTTATACATCACAAGAGAAGGGTAAGCAAGATCTACTCACAATGTATGAAGAAAATACCACAAATCATCATCTTATAACAAAGAAAATTCTCTAGAATTATGTTCGCAAATAGTACAAGACATAACATAACACAATACTTAGCTTTGTTCCTGAGAAAATTGATTGAAATTTCTCCCCAAAAGTTTCCAAGTGCTCCCTACAATGTGATCCACCTGAAAAATTACTTATTTTTAGTTTACATTTCAAGATCATTTCATTTACATTTTTAATGATTTTACAATTTAAAGGAAGTTTTTTTACATTTTTTTGTCTTCAGGTACAAGAAATGGACTTTTATCGAAAATGGAGCAAAGATGGTGCCATTTGGAGTAAAATCGAGCATAGAAGAAAATTCTAACCTAACACATTTTGATATATCTTTATATGCTTAATCTTTACATTTATCATATATTTTTGAATGAAATTACACTTTAAATAAACGCAAATTTCATGTCAATTTTGTAGTTATATCAATTTGGAGCACAAAGGAGCTGAAACGGGGCAAAATGAAGCTGAAACGGAGCGAACAGGGTGAAACGGTGGAGCTGCCAGAAGGGTGATGCCTACGCGCCAGTGAAGACTAGAAAACATCGCCTAGGCCCAAAAAATTGACGCCTAGTGATTCTGATTTTATATGATAATGCAATTTATGCAGTTATATTCCTAATTTTTCCTGACTTATAATTTTTACTTTGTAACGACGCCAAAAAATTGATCACCAGAAACAGTTAGGCAAAAGCTTGACCTCGAAGCAAGTAAGAATATAATTATTATATTTAATTTTGGGATACTACGCAAGTATACATATTATTATCAAGTTAAATAGTAATTTTTTATTAAGTCATGAATATTGAACCCACAGGGAAAAAAATATAATATGTAATTAAAATTCAAAGAAATTAGATAACAAATTCTACTTTGCAAATTTTTTTTACTCAAACTATAGATGTTATAATAGGAAAGAAAATTTGATTCCTTTTTTGTAATTTTTAATAAATGAAAATAAAGTAAATAACTAACTAAACCTTACTAGACATTTGAAAAGTGAAGGCAATATAAATAAAATATCATTTTACTTATCAAGAAACAGTAACAAGTATAAGAATTTTGTTGTGGAAGTATTCAAATTGTGTTGTGCCAGATAGAAGAAATAATATTGTTTACCCTTACTAGAGATGATATAAAGAATATTGGCTAATTTAAAGTTTGAATAGTGTTGAAGATGGGTTAGTTAGGGAAGATACTTGCTCTCACTCTAGAGTTCTCTCTTCTCCCTCCACCTCGAGCTAACATCTCATATCAAAATCTAAAATTATAAATCAAATTGGGGCTTTAGCCTATCAATCTAAAGTCCTCTAATTTTATACCCTTCAAAGTTTGTTTCCTTATTTATTTACACTGAATCATATGAATTACATTCCCTTCCATATAATCTTATGTGATTCTTACCATTTGTTAACTGAGATAATACCATCTCGGATCTTACATGTTCTCACAACAAATATTAACATTTTAATTGGCCAAATCAAGAAGTAAATGAAGTACAAGGTTTAAAATCATCACAACTTATTCCAACATTAAAGATTAATACTTCACACAACTTCCATCCAATACTTAATCATATATCATTTTAAGTAAAAAGATAAGAAAACTACTCAGAATTCATGTAGAAAACACAACCACACTTATGTTTGAAAGTAGAAATCATGGAAAGAAACAAGAAATCTAAATTAAAAACCAAATGTAGTCATAAAGATAAAAACTTATCTTAAATCATTTCCACCAAACTCTTGAAGTTTCTTTGATTCTCCTCCTTCACTTACAATAAAAACTATAAGTCAAAATAAAATAAAAAGGAGACTACATTTGGTTATATTAATAACTTAGAAAATAAGATCTCTAATATTAATTAATTTAATCAATCAAAATGAATTTTTTTTTATTGGAAAATTTATTAAAGGTTCACCTAGGTTAGAGAAACAATTAGACAAAATTTCATGATTTTTTTTAAATTAAATTATAATTATAATTATTTATTTTAATGATTATTTAAATAGAAAACATTTTTTAATTGCAAGAATTATTTTTTATGTTTTTATTAAATCTCTCTGAGTTCAGAGAACTCAGGGAAAGAAATTCTTATATTTTTTTTATTTTTAATTCATTTATTATAATTATTATAATGGAAAAGTAAGGAAAATACATTTTCAGGCCTTTAAAATTTAGTTTTAACTTAGATAAATTGGTAAAAATATTTTAATGAGTCTCAAGTGATTAGAAAATAACTAGAAACATTTTGAAATAATTTTTAATTATTTTTAGTTATTTTAACTCAAAATATAGTTAAAAAATGAAGTATTTTCTCAAAAAGAGTTTTTATTTTTCCTAAGTGCTCCTAATCACAAAAAAATCAGAAAACCACTTTTCATAATTTTCCTAACTATATTTAATTTAATATAATTATTTTTGTACAAAAATACAAATTTTCATATAAAATCAACTTTAGTACTCAAACTTATTCAAACAATTTTTAAATTTTTACAGTGAGTCAACATGATTATTCAACGCAATGTGGAATTACTTTTATAAACTTTTAATTAATATTTATTTTAAATAATTTAATACAAAATATAAAAATTTAATTAATTATATAAATGTACAAAATTATTCAAACCCTCATGATATTTTTCTAAGCTTCTATGACCAGAGTAAACCTACTAATATTTATCTCATAGTTTTTCAAGTGATATTTTAATCTATATAATTAATTTAAGCCAATATAGGCATCCAAGCTTAAAAATTAGGGTTACAAGCACAAAGATGTTATTTGACCTTGGAAAAATCAGAGAACACCTTTCTGTCATGAGGAAGAAACCCCAAAAATTTCAGGCCATGGTGAGCAATATTTAATTAAAGTAAATTAAAATACCACAGAGACCATTTAATTAACTAAAAATCAGAGACTCAACAAATAAATTTTATTTTTAGTCCAAAATATTCTCCTATGTTCAGTGATCAAAATAATGTTTTTATTTCATTTTTATGATTTTTATATGAAAAGCTATGGATTTTCAAAATTCCTTGATTTAAATAAATCAGAAAAATCCATATTTATCCATATATCCAACTCATCCTACGATGGCTCCGAAAAGCCATGCGGTGCTATACCATTTGACGCTATCAGCGACCTCAACTACCATTGGTCCCGCTGTTCCATTCCAACTCCCCGTCTAGCTCAATCATGATTGTCCATTGAATAAACTCGAAAAAGGATGAAATCTGTTCATCACCCCCAATCTCACTAACCCAAGAACTGTCCACACTAAAACCTTAAGATCTCGCTCGATGCTCAACCAAATCACATGGGGTTTCTTCCTAAACCTTCATCTACTAAAAAAGAACCTATCTATATGGTTAATCGAGCATGAAATATAGTATAAAAGAATGGAGAATCAAATTAAGCTCAGGTTGAGGGGAGAGTTCAATACCTTTGTCTGAGAGGTGTACCCTCAATCAGATGGTTGGAGAAGCTTCAGAGGAGTCCAATGAACCTTCAGATGAGCTCATGTGATGTGTTTAAATGTCTATGTATGATTTTGATCAAAGTGGTTTTCAGGTGTTGGTCTAGGGCTATGCTAGAGGCTCTCTATAATGGGGCTTCTGTGGGGAATCAACTCCTCTCACTCTGAGGATGGTGTGTGCACAATTAATTGAAATTTGGTGGACTATAGAGGTGTGGAGAATTATGTCCTGGTTTTGGCTGAGAATTCAGTGGAGAAAGTGGCTCTGAATAGTGGGAGTTAGGGCTGGAAAATTATTTTGATGCTTTTTTCAATATTAGAAAAAAAATGTGGAAGGCCGTGGAGAGAGAGAGTGAGTTTTTCAATCCAAGTCTTCTTTTATAATTTTCGAATAGGTTCCTTGGTGTCTCTTCAAAATGTATCCACATTCAATGAATCTTACAAGAGTTATCTCTATTCAAAAGCTGATTGACTGTATCTTCATGTCCATTAACTATTTCTCACATTTTCACCAAGGGTTACATCAAACACCTCTTCAGAAATTCATTGAATCATCAAGTAATTACTTCTGGCGCTTAGGCATGAAGTACTTGGTGCTTAGGTTCGACATCCTCGGTTTTACTGGCGCATATGCGCCAGTACTGGGCACTTAGGCGCCAAAGTTCTTTTGCACACTTTCTTCATTTTTGCTTCAAATTTTATCCTTTTCACTCCTTTCACCATTTTTCATCCATTTGATTGTACCTGAAAGAAAAACATATAAGTACCTTCCATTAAAGTGCAATATCTTGAAAATATGTATAAAAATGCGTACATAAAGACTATATATTTTAGGTGTATCAAAATCCCTCAAACTTAAAATGTTAATTTTCTTCAAGTGATACTTCAATCTTTCAAAACCAAAATAAGTAGATTATGTAAATGAGTTTCTTTAGGATTTTCTAAAATTTTGAGGTGGAAATATAGTAGTCCATTTTAAAAGAAATATTAGTACATGAGACCAGCTTAGAGTTTAAAATTTTTTAATTTAAAGAAGTCTGAAAATTAGTTTCTATCTAGTTCAGAATATCTGTAAATTCACCAAATATAGAGTTTAGGCATTCTATCTTCTCCACTTAAAAAATTTTATTAACAATAATTATGCTTACCATATTATACCCTTAAGTTTAAGTGTTTCTCACGTCTTATACTTTAAAAATATTAGATGTGGAACCAATTTTTTATTAGACAGAAATCCTCAAGCATCTCCTCCCCTTTTCAACTTTTTTTTTTCAGGTGAGGATTACTATATCTGGATAGGCCTTTAATGATTTTGAATTGCACTCCTCCTTTCCTAAAGAAAACTTCTGATAAAATTATTTTACTTAAAAACATAATAAAAGTTTTGAAATTTATTTTTAATAAAAGAAATTTACGTATTGAAAATAAAAGTTTAACTCTTCTAAATTTTTCAAAAATACAATTTCTCCTAGTAAAGATAGTTACACAATATTTATCATTTCTACACTAAAAGTTTTTAACATTAACTTTTTCTTCATTACTATAGGCTTCAACTAAATTCTCTTACTCATTTTTATATTCAAAATTTTACTTTTCTAATATAACTTCATATACATAATCTTTTTTTTTCTAATCAAAATAAAATTTATTTGTTGTGCACTTGAGAACAAATAAACTTTAAATTTTAGAAAATTTTTCATCCTCCCCCCCCCCCCCCCCGGTCCCACAAACTTAAATTTTTTATAAGATTACATTTTAGCATCCTATTTATATAAGCAGGAATGAAAACTAAAATTAACATGCTTAAGGGAATCTTTACATCCTAAATATACAAATATGAATATAAAAAACAAGAGTAAAAATTAATTGATCAAATTTTAATTTAATTTGACATAAAGAGATTCATTAGACTTCTATGCAGTGGACGATAACATAAAAGAAACAAACCAATTATTATACATTCACAACTACAACATAAAGAAAATACCTGCTAGTAAATTGAAAATTAAACATGAAGTTCTTGAATGAAAGTTAGTAACACTCTAAACCTTCCTAAGGTTCAGGATTAAGTTCAACATAAACTATTAAATACACTAGACAACACAATTAACATAATTACTACCACAAAAAAATATACTACTTACAATAACATAAATACATCACAGCAGTGTCTAACAAAATAAAACACAAATAAAAGTAGTAGTCTCATTAAGTACAACTCAAAACAAAACAACAGTACAAGATAATTGTCCCACATAAAGTTCATAATAATAAAAAAACTCAACTAAAGTGCTCAGTTTAATCTTCCTCCTCCTCATCAGCATCACTATCATTACTATCCCAAAAGGTAGTAGGCTCATATGATGGATATTGTGGATATGAAGGGAAAACTACACTTTGGTCACCTCTCATAAGGTTTTCCAAAGATGAGTGGAATTTCTCCTCATAATCACTATGTCTTCTCATATATTCATTCATATGATCTACAAAATTCTCTAAATTTAATACCTTATCCATAGTATAATTGATGTTATCTGCGACACTAAAAATATATGCATCTTTAGACCCATATTTTATAATCATTTTTTGTGATATTGCACATTAATGGAATGTATTTTTATTTTTTCTTGCAGGTTGTTTAATTTTAGGACTTGAAGCAAAAAGGAAGCAAAAGGGATAAAATTTGGAGCAAAATTGAAGAAGTTAAACTTTTGTTCAGCGCTAAAGGCACGAGAAGCAGCGCCGATGGTGCCATTTGACAGAGAGCAGCAAATTAAACTGCGGAACACTGGCGCTGACGAAACTAGAATGGGCGCCGACGACACCAATGTTGGTTCAGCCTCTATTTCTAGAAGATTCGACAAATTTGGACGCTTTTTTAAGATTTTTTGGAGGCACCTGTTGGAGAACCGACTCTAGGCTTTCTTTAGGGCCAAAATTGATCAGAAAAGTGAGTCTTCCTGACATCTCATCTCCCCAATTCAACCTTTCACGCATCATGCATTCTTCCATTTTCATTCCACAACCATTTAGAGTCCACTGTTCTTATAATTTAGAGCTTTGTGGTGAGATTAAGTGTGAAATCTTCTCTAAGAGTGTTAAAGAAGGAGAAAAGTGAGAGATTTCTTCTTCCGACATTTTCTAGAAGAGGCTACAAGGGATTTGCTTTGAGAAAGAGTTTCAGATAAGTGTTGTTAGTTTATTAGTGTTGTATGAACTTTCTTTTATATATAAAATTTGTGTTTTGTTGTATCTTTCTCTTGAATTCTGAGTAGTTTACTTTGTCTTTCTCTCTACTCTGAGATATGGTGAAATGAAGAGATAATATGGATGCACCAATATTAAAATATAAAATAAATTGTTCTGATTTTTCAACTCCAAACTTTATTTGCTTTTCGATCTGGCCAATTGAATTATTAAAATATGTTGTGAAACATATGATCTGAGAAATTGAGTATGAGTTCTACAAAAATTAATAAAGATTTTGAAAAGATATAAAAAGGCTTTTAGATGTACTTTAGCAGATATTAAAGGAATTAATCCTTCTATTTATATGCACAAAATTCTATTAGATGAACAATATGAGCCTAAAGTTGATCCTCAGAGGAGATTAAACCCAATAATGAAAGAAATTCTTAAAAAACAAATTTTAAAATAATTAGATGTTGGAATTATATATCCTATTTCAGACAGTGCTTGGGTAAGTCCAATTCACTGTGTTCCGAAGAAAGGAGGAGTGACCGATGAAGAAAATGAGAAAAATAAATTAATACCAATAAGACAAGTTACCGGTTGGTGTATTTGTACTACTAAAGAAAATTAAACATGTCCACCAGAAAAGATCACTTTCCTTTTTTTTTTCTAGACCAAATGTTGGGTAGATTGGTTGGGAACAAACATTATTGCTTTTGAGATGGATATGTACCGATTATCACAAAATTCCAATTGCTCCAATGGATCAAGAGAAGACAACATTTACAAGCTCATATGAAACATTTGCTTTTCATAGAATGCCTTTTGGACTATGCAATGCACCTGCAACATTTCAAAGATGTATGATGTCGATTTTTAACAATTTTATTGAACATGGAATGGAAGTGTTTATGGATGATTTTTTGGTATTTGGAACTTCATTTGAATTATGTTTAAATAATTTAGAAAAAGTTCTGGAAGTATGTGAAAAAATCAACCTAATACTAAATTGGGAAAAATGTCAATTTGTGGTTGCAAGAGGAATTGAACTTGGACATAAATTTTTTGAAAATGGCGTGGAAGTAGATCTTGCAAAAATTCAAGTTATTAAAAAATTACCACCTCCAACTAATGTTAAAAGGGTAAGAAGCTTTTTAAGATATGTTGGTTTCTACAGGCGTTACATAAAATTTTTTTCTAAGATAATTAAGCCAATATGCCAACTTTTAGAAAAGGACACAAAATTTGATTTTAATGAGGAATGCATAAAAGCATTTAAATTACTGAAAGAAAAATTAATCACTGCACCTATAATAGTTCCACTTGATTGGGAGAAACCATTTTAAATAATGTGCGATGCTAGTGATTATACTATTGGGGTTGTGTTAAGACAAAGGCACAATAAAGTGTTTAAAGTAATATATTATGCTAGTAAAACTCTAAATGTTACCCAAATTAACTACACTAATGCTGAAACAGAGTCACTCACTATTGTTTATGTCTTTGATAAATTTAGACCTTACTTAATTGGAACTAAATGTATAGTGCATACAGATCATTCTGCTATTCAATACTTGATGCAAAAGAAGGATGTTAAACCAAGATTGATTAGATGGATACTTCTATTGCAGGAGTATGTTTTTATCATTGTTGATAGAAAGGGAAATTGTAATCAAATAGCAGATCATTTGTTTAGACTAAAAAGAGAAATATTAATTAATTTTGCAAATGAAATTTTAGAGAATTACCCACAATTATATAGTATTGATGAAATGAATGTACTATGGTGTGTCAAAATAGTAAATTATATTGTAAGTGATATTTTACCACTTGATATCAAAAATTCACAATTAAAGAAATTTATATATGATTCAAAATTTTATTTTCGGGATGACCCATATCTATATAAACAATGTAAAGATCTAATTATTAGAAGGTTTGTGCCTTATGAGGAAACTCAATAGATAATTGAAAGATGCCATGATTCGGAATTTGAAGGACATTTTAGAATGAATAGAGCTACATATAAGATTTTGCAAGCTTGTTTTTATTGGCCTACTCTTTTTAGAGATGTTACTGAATATATTAAAACATGTGATTGATGTTAACGAGTAGAAAATATTTCTAGAAGAAATGAAATGCCTCTAAGTTACACATTAGAAGTTAAATTTTTTTATGTGTGGGGATTAGATTTGATGGGACCATTTATGTCTTCATTTGGGAATTTATATATATTACTTGCTGTTGATTATATGTCCAAATGGATTAAAGCTATTGTTGTACCCAGATATAATGCTCAGAGTGTTTCTAAATTTTTAATTAAAAATATATTTTACAAGATATGAGATGCCGAGAGTAATTATTAATGATGGAGGATCTCATTGTAAGAATAAGAGAATCAAAAAATTGATTAAGAAATATAATATTATGCATAGATTTTCTACTGTTTAACATCCTCAAAGTAGCGGTCTAGCAGAGATATCAAATCGTGAAATTAAATAAATTTTAGAGAAAGCTGTAAATCCTTATAAATTGAACTGGTCTACTAGATTAGATATTGCATTATGGGCATACAAAACTGCTTATAAGACTCCCATAGGAAAGTCCCATATAGACTTATTTTTGGAAAAACATGCCACTTAAGTGTAGAATTGCAGCATAAAGCTTTTTGGGCAATTAAGGAATTTAATTTTAATTTCAAAGATGCTGGTGAGAAAAGATTATTGGAGCTCAATGAACTTGAGGAGATTATAAATGAAGCATATGATAATGCAAAAATCTATAAATAGAAAATGAAAATATGGCATGATCGAAAGATTCTTCCAAAGAAGTTTGAACCTAGATAAGAAGTTTTATTATACAATACAAGATTGAGATTATTTTCAAAAAAAACTAAAACCTAGAGGGTTAGGACCATTTAAAGTGATTAAAGTCTATCATTATGGAACTGTTGTTGTTAAAGATCCTAACACTGGAAAGATATTTAAAGTTAATGGACATCGATTGAAACATCATTATGAAAGGCACATACCATAATTTAAAGAATTTTTAACGCTAAGTCAACCCAACTGATCAAATGGTATGTCGGGCTAACAACGTTAAACCAAACGCTTTATAGGAGGCAACCCATATATAAATATATATATATATATATCTATGTATTCCTATTTTGTTTGATAAGTGTTTATATATTAGTAGATAATAATCTTACACAATTTTATATATTATAAATTAATACAAATATTGGTATTAGAGGAAAATACGGAATCAGATTGATCGAAAACATCAAAAGATGCAATTTTGGCCACTGGTGCTGACGGCAACAGATTGGGTGCTAACGATGCCCGCAGAGAGAGTAAAGCACCGATAATGCCATCAAGAGCGCCGATGGCGCCGTTAGTGGTTTAAAAATTTTGGCAGATTTTGGTAGACTTTGGCGGGATTTTGCTCCGTAATAACCACCGCGGGTGTTTTTAAAGTCCTAAAAACTGCTTGGATGACCAGAAACTTCTTATTGTCGAGTCTCATGGCCTTCAATTCCAAAAATACTTCCAGGTATGGAGTTTTTAATAGAAAAAAATTTATCAATTTTGACGCTCAAAGATAAAATGACAAATTTATTATAAAGAAGAGGCTTATCAAGGAGAGAGGCTTTGTCAATCACAGATTGATTAATCCAAGTTCTCCGATTGATAAAATCATTGTACAAAGGTGATGAGAATTCTTATGCTACATTAACGCTGCAGTTGTTGTACCAGTAGTGAAGGAATTCTATACCAACTTATATGGAATTACCCAAGGAGTTGTCTTAGTACGAGGTAAGGCTGTACCATTTACTCCTACGTGAATCAATGAGTTGTATATGATAGAAAACGTTTCAATCTATCATTATACAAATTTTATTCCTAGCAGAGATTTGATTGAAGATGTCTATAATTTTCTAACTGATGAAAGAGATATTTGGGAAATGCAAGATGAAGGATATGTTAGTTTCTTTGCTTGATTGCTTAATCAAATATCAAATTAGTGACATTTCTTCATTTCTGCAAAATTACTCCCTACCATGAAGATTAGTAGAGTCACCAAAGAAAGTGCTATTTTAAATTATTGCATTCAAATGAAAAATCCCATTGATATAGGATTTATCATATTTAAATATGTTATCGGTATTGTATCAATGGGCCAATTTATGAACTTGGGAATCCTACCATAATTTTTACTACTTTGCAGCGAATCTCAAGTTCCATATGAAAGTTGGGAAAAAGTTTTATAACCTTGGGAGCCCATGATTCCTATTGATGATAATTATGTTGGGAATGGGAATGAAGCATTAGATAATATCTTAGATCACTCATCACATGCTTCAACTCCATTGATGCCACCAACAGTTGGAAGTTCACTTGCTGTAGAAAAGAAATTGAAGAAAACTGAAAGAGAATTTTAGAGTATTATGAATGCAGTAGGAGATCTTAAGTACCTTTTCGATCACCTAGATTGGAGGATGAAAGAGAATTTTGATCATACTGGAACATTTGAATCAGGATTAATGCGGATGTTTAAAGAAAAGGATGGACCAAATAAAATTTAACTGATCAAACCAGTCGATGGGAGATATCAGAGGAGGAGAAAGCACTGAAGATGAGGCAGAATAATTGAAGAATTTGGACTCTCTCTACTAGTTTAAAATACTTATGTACTTAATGTGATTGTGTGGATTTGATTTAGTTTGTTTTGCTTTAAAATTCTGAACTTTGATTTGTGTATACTTTTGTGTCAACAGTTAGTGTTGTGGCTTGATTTTGATGCGGATTTATAATTTAGTTTGCTAAGTATGTGTGAAAGTGTTATTAGAAAAATGTGTTTGTAAAAGTGTATTGTCATATATAAAAGTTAATGTGTTGTTGTTTGATGAAATGATTGTTTGTGAAAATGTTTGTTTGTGAATTATTATTCGATAGAAATTTTTGTTTAAAAATACTAAAAAGACATGGGCGAAAATTGAAAGGAAATTGAAAATTGAAAAAATTGAAAAATGGAATTTTTAGGCCTTCGGCGCTGACGACACTGGTATGGGCGTCAACGACGCCGTCGACCTGAGAATAGCCTTTAACACTTTAAAATTCACAATTTTCACCGTAAACTACAATTTTTACCCTTTGAGTCACCTTCAACCTCCAATTTTTGCACCTAGGACTCGCATTTGCTTGGATGTAAGGTGATTTTAAGGCAAATGAACTTTGGATTTCATCTTCTCTAGGTAAGAGCTACACTTCGAACTAAAAAATTTTGATTTTTACCAAGGATTTATCTCACATTGCCAAGCTCCGAAAATTTTGGAATTTTTTGAGAGATTTTGAGAAATGCCTTCGGTGAAGAACTCTTACTTAGTAAATTTAAGTATAAAGCATTTTACTTTGTGATTTTCAGAATTTTGGGAATTTATTCTGATTTTTATTAAATTTTTCTTAGATTTCCCATGGCCCCAAGAATGAGCTAAGGAAAAAAGAAAAGTATATTTTGATGAGCAAAAGTTTTTCAGTTTCAGAACTAATGCTCGATTCAATAGTCTACTTGAGAATAAAAAAGTGATTATGGATCATGGTTTTATAAAAAAGAGGAGAAGTTGAGCAATTAATCAATTCTCGGCAGTGGGAAAATTTTTGTTATTTTATTGCCGATGCAATTATTGGTGTAGTGATGGAATTCTATGCTAACTTTACTGAAGCTTCTGACACTTTGTTTTTGTTTGTGGGAGAAAGGTGGAGTTTTCTCCAAGAAAAATTAATGAGTTTTATCAGTTTGAAGATGTTTATAGTTGCCAGTATAAATCATTTTATGCTACTAATGAGGCCGTAGAGGAGGTTATTTCTTTTCTTACTGATGGAAGAGGGACCTGGAAAGTCAAAAATGGTGTTAAGGTAAACTTTCCTCTTTCTATGCTAATGTAGTATCTAGAGCCTGACACTACTTTATTTCTAGAAGAATGATTCCGACAAATCTTCATAGTGAGGTGACCAAGGATAGAGCCATCCTGAACTTCTATATTCAACAGGTGATGAGGATAAATGCATGATCTATTATCTATATGAATATTAGATCTATTAATTTGGGAGAGACCACTGGTGGTTTGTCACAGCCTGCACTTATTTTCACACTCTGTGAATAGGCAGGAGTTGATTTTAGACCTGTGGAAGAGAGGATTGAGCCACTAAGTGTTACTGGGCCTACCAATATAAAGACATATGAATCTCATGTTAATTCGAGCTCTGGAAATAAGAATAGAGATATTCCTTCTACTTTGAGGACCCCTACTTCTAGTGGCCCTACTAACTGAGAACTTTTAGACTAGATGATGATCTAGCAAGGAGATATCTTAAGAATGGATCATAGGTTAAAAAACATGGAGGTCAGAAATGCTCACACTGATGATTTGATACGACAAAAAGTTTGAATATGATGCTGCTTATGATGATGTGTTGGTGAGATAAATAAAGGGTGATCATTCAGTTTAGTTTCCTACTCACCCTATTTTTACTCTATATCAGCGGCAGAATTTGAATGTAGAAGAAGAAGATGATGATTGGTGATTTGATTTTTTTTAGTTCATGTTTGATTGTACTTTGTTATTGTGTTATTTGTTCTTTTTATTTTATTAAAAGTGTTTTTTAGATTGTGAGACTCTGTTTTGTTGTTATGTTGAGTTGTGAACTATAGTTTGTAAAACTGTTTTCATTTCAAAAATTCAGTTTAATTTTGTTGTTAGTTTTTATATTTTATTAAATGTGTTGTAATTAACTCTTTCTCAGCATATTTTATATCTATTATGCGCAATTTAATGTTTTAGGTCTTGTAGCTTTTTATATTAGCACCTGCAGTATTTCAGAATTAAAGTTTCAAAATCAGAACCTTCAATAGGTATGCCTTTTCTTTATGAATTTAATGTTTTCTTTCACCCTTATTTTTTAGTTCTTCATGCTAAATCTTTTAAAAATTTAAGTTTGGGGTGGAAAGAAAAAAATTCCTTTTTAAAGAAAGAAACTTAATTTTATTTGTCATCGCTTAACTATATTTTCAAAATTTTAAATTTAACATGACCTTTGGTATTAGGGGTTAACTTTAGTAACCATATTTATGTTCCTAAATATACATTAAACTTAAGTAAAAAATTTCAATAATCAAGGTTAATGTTAGAGATTAAGAAACTTGGTATAAAAGAAAAAGACTATGTTTTTCTATTTTAAGTAAAGAAAATTGTATTTTTGAAATATTAAAAATCTTAAAGGTTCATGTAAGAAGAAAAGAATTAAACTTTATGAAATCTTTAAGCTAATATAATTTTTTTAAGTGAAGAAATGTGACAAATTTTTTACTTTAAGAAGAGGATAGTGAAGTTCAAAATCATTAAAGGCTATCTAAATATAGTAATCCTCACATATAAAAGAAAAGAAAAGAAAAGAGAAAAAAGCAAAGAAAAGAAAGGAAAAAAAAGAAAAAGAAAAAATAAGATATGGGGAGAAGCTTGAGGAGATGCTTAATTAAAAATTGGCTTCACTTGAATCAATTTAAAAAAGAAGGCTTGCTACATTTTCTATACTTTTGTTTGATTATTAATTTAATTACTAGTAAAGTTTTACAAAGTTTATTTTTCATATGATTACTTTAAGGGACTTTAATATTACAATTTACATTTTTTCTTGAAAAGAATAGAGAATCAGAAGTCTTGGACTTGATTGCTAAATATTCTTATACCTTTAGTATTAACTGGAGTTGTTTTGAATTTTTCTTAAGTTATGCTATTGTATTTAGTGGACTAAGATATGAAAATCTAGAAATTAAATTCTTTACCATAAGTCATATTTTTTTATAGTAGAGTAGTTACCTGAAGACAAGTAACATGTAAGTTTGCGGAATTTTGATGCACCTAAAATATATGCATTTTTAGAATCATATTTTATACTCATTTTCGGTGATATTGCACTTTAATGGAAGGTATTTTTATGTTTTCTTGCAGGTTGTTGAGTTTTAGGACTTGAAGCAAAAAAGAAGCAAAAAGAAAGCAAAAGGGATGAAATTTGGAGCAAAATGAAGAAGTTGAAAATTTTTTCAGTGCCGATGGAGCCAGAAGCAGCACCGACGGTGTCGTTTGACTGAGAGTAGCAAATTAAATTGTAGAACACTAGCGTCGACGACGCCAGAATGGTCCCCGACAGTGCCAATGTCGGTTCAGCCCCTGTTTCTAGAAGATTCGATGAATTTGTACGCTTTTTGAAGAGTTTTTGGAGGCACCTATTGGAGAACCGAATCTATGCTTTATTTGGGGCAAAATTGATCAGAAAAGTGACTCTTTCTGACATCTCATTGCCTCAATTCAACCTTCTACGCATCACACATTCTTTCATTTTACATTCCACAACCATTTAGAGTCCATTGTTCTTATAATTTAGAGTTTTTTAGTGAGCTTAAGTGTGAACTCTTCTCTAAGAGTGTTGGAGAAGAAGAAAAGTGAGAGATTTCTTCTTCTTATATTTCCTAGAAGAGGCTACAAGGGATTTGTTTTAAGAAAGAGTTTCAAATAAGTGTTGTTTGTTTATTAGTGTTGTATGAACTTTCTTTTATATATTAAATTTGTGTTTCGTTGTATCTTTCTCATGAAATATGAGTAGTTTATTTTTTTTTTCTCCTTACTTTGAGACATGGTGAAATGAAACGATAATATGGATGTGCCAATATTAAAATATAAAATAAATTGTGATGATTTTTCAACTCCAAACTTAATTTACTTTTGGATCTGGTCAATTGAATTGTTAAAATATGTTGTGAAGCATATGATCTGGGAAATGGAGTATGAGTTCTACAATAGAGTGAGGATCACATTTCATTCCATGAAGGAGAATTTTCTTCACGAAATTAAGTGCAAATAAATAAGGAAATATACTTTTTTGGGTGTAGAATTGGAGAATCTTTAGGGTGACAGACTAAAATTCTCAATTCGGCCTTAGTGTTTAAAAACTAAAGCAAGAGTTAGCCTTCAGGTGAAGGGAAGTCTATCCTCCTAGCCTAGCCACGAATTTAGGAACTAAGCCTGGGATTAACCAATAATTTTCTATAACACTATATCAGGGTAGAGAATTAAAACTGCTCCTATTTTGCACAATACATATTAAAACCATTTATCTCATCTCATTTTACCAAAATCTCATTGTAGTGGGAAATATGTTTTTTCACATAAGAAATCTTTATCACATAAACATAGTTTAGTAGTTTAGTAGTTACTGTTTAAACTTTGTAATTCAATTTTGTTATTAGTTAAATAATTTAGTTCTGATAATATCTCAACATTCAAAATTAGTGACAGTAATTTTCTTTTTGACTTTCTGTGAATTTCCTAGTAAATTTAACATTTTAAATTTAAACCTTCCCTGTTGGATTGATAGTTGGGGCTTAAATAGAAAATCTTTTATTACTTGATAACGATACGTGTACTTGCATAGAATCCCAACATTAATTGCTTAAATTTCTAATTTATAAAATATTGCATCAATCTTTGGCGCCGTTGCATAGCGGAGTTAACTACATAATTTTTACACAACTATATCATTCGGGATCATTATCCAACATCATTTGCAATAAATGTGACTGTAATTAGAACCAAAAGTATGACCTTGTCATGTTGAAGCACGCGAGGTAAAAGAATGAGAAGTAGAGGCACCTGAAATACAAGAAAATCCTCCTCTTCAATTAAAGATCGAGTGATGTGTGTAAGACTTCACATTAACACTTATAATGGGATTTAGAGGTTGCAGTATCTCTTCCCAGCTGTCAAATCTAACATCTGCCTGCTCACATAATGAAAATATCAAGGATATGAATCCCAAACCTGTAGCAGTAGTAGCAACAAAAAAACTGATGATAGTCTCATAAATCAGAGCTCTAATGTTCATGGGCTTGAACTGATGAATGCAATAGTTCAAGCTAGCTCTATCTTGAGTAACTTCACTGAGGTGGTTAGTTGGTAGCTAACAAGCATAAATAAAGTAGTATCATGCCTTTGATGTGGCATCTAACTTTAATGCGGGGAAGTTAACTCCTCTTTCATTGGTGATCTTCGACATTCCTCTTCCATTGGTTAATGACAATATGATCTCGTCCAACTCCTCCTTAGCCAACCTATACTTTGAAAAGAAACAAAACATACAAGGGGGCAACAGGTAGAAAAGATTTATTACTTTAGGGGAGAATGACACTAACTTCCCTCAAACCATGACCTGATCTTCTTTTGCTTCAGGGAGATTCGCATAGAACTCCCGAACAACAAAAATCACAGCCACTATAGAAAAATAGCAAAAATGTTCTCACTGTCAGTGAATAATCAAATCTTCTACTACTCTACCTGAACTTTTAAAACATCTCTAAAGAATCAAATTCCTTAACTACAGTGTGTCGCTATATCTGTCATGGGCTCTCATGCTAACAAACTTGCTCGAATCGAAATGGGCCTTCCCTTTATTCCTCTTAATTGTTGGGGCCATTTCTAAAAATCATATAAAATTCACAATAAATCCCAAATTCAACCCTAGATCACTAAACTCAATTTTTTAAATCATTTTAATGTATTTTCCATAGATTTTTCTCAAATTTTCACGATGAATTGTGATTCTCCGTAAATCTATAATGTGCTGAAAAATCGTGGTAAAAATAAAAAAATTTTACATAGAAGTGAAGCTCTTGCCTCAAGAAGATCAAATATAACAAATTTGGCTTGAATCCTCCAAGAAATCGTCACTTTAGAGGAAGCCCTAGTTCTCAAAATCGTGAAAACCAGAGGTAGGAGATGAAGTTGGGGCAAAAATGATGGTTTTCAGCTCAATGTTTCACTTTAAACCATTTAGAAACTGGTTTACATGAACCAGTGCTTAAGCGTGGCTGACTCGACGCTTAGGCTCCTACCTCTCGTGTTATCTAGCACTTAAGCACTGGGTCTTGGCACTCAGATGCAAGTGCACGAATTTTGAAATTTTTGAATTTAAGTAAAATGCACATCTAGCCAAAATCTACCACCCGTAAATAGTCTTATAAATATTTAATCACTATATTCTTCCCCTTTAATTCTTTTTTTTTCTGAAATTCACCAATATTAACTAATTTGATTCAATACAAAATAACACAAAATTTAACACACAAATAAACACTAATATTAAATCACAAACAAATAAAAACATAGTTTCTCAATCCAAAGAATCTTGAATGAGATAATTTTTAAGCATAAACACAAGCTTAACACTAAAAACACATAAAACAAACTTAATACTAACAAAAAACACCTAACACAAACAAACACAAAACAAAGAACTTAATTTCACTCTCCTTCTGGTGGAACGAATCTTGCCCTCTCACTAGTTTCTCCTTGGGCATTTGGAATATAGATTTGATAGAATGGAAGGTGGTGAAGAACTCTGGTTGAGTCTTCTTTAATCCATTTTTTTTTTAAATACATTGTCTTGTCCGCCTCTTTAATAAAACTTTTGTGTGTAACTTGCATCTTAAGTTTCTATTCAATATGCTCCAAATGTATGTTGACTTCCATCACTTTTGCTTCAATTGAAGCCACGCTAGCCTCAATTTTTCTGATTTTCTCAGCTACTCCGTCTATAATAATGGCTAGGAATTATTATATAACTCTTGTGCACTTTGACTAATGAAATTCTTATGCATATTAGTCCCCAAAGATCTCCTACTTTTCATTTAAATTTTAAGGTTAAAATTGAAGTGGGGTGAGAATTCTCTTCATTCCCTTTTATTTATAGGCTTTAGATTAAGCCTAAAACAACTAAACACTTTCTCATACCACTAACCCACGTTAAAACCATAAAACCATGTTTAAACCTTCTAGAAATGTAATTTAGCACATTTAACAAACTGTCGCGCTTAAGCGTCGAAAGTTGAACCTTAAGCGTCGGTGCTTAATTTAGCACAAGTTAGCTTAACATGAAAATACTCATTATAACATGTTTAAGTCATCAGTTAAGGTCTTAGAAGAATGTCTAACTCATTATATACTTAAAATATTACCAAAATTTTCTAAATCAAACACAATAACATAACATTCAAAACAAAAACACATAGATAACTATAGGTTGCCTCCCACAACGTGCTTGGTTTAACATCATCAGCCCAATGTAACCAGTGCTTCTTCTAGTTGACCCAACAACATAAAATCATCTAATTTAAGTTGATCCCCTAAAAATTAGGGTTTCAGCCTGTGATCATTCCCTTTGAATATTTTCTCAGTTTTAGGATCTTTGATATTCACAGCTCCATAGGGATAAACTTTCATCACAATAAATGGGCCCATCCACCTGGACTTAAGTTTGCCTGGAAATAATCTTAAACTTACATTATAAATCAAAACTTGTTGCCTGGGCTCAAAATTTTTAGTAAGAATCATCCGATCTTGCCATATCATCATCTTTTCTTTATAAATCTTATCACTTCTATAAGATTCATTGCTTATCTCTTCAAGCTCATTACAATAGTTTTTTTCTCACCAGCATTCTTTAAATTGTAATTAAATTATTTAATAGTCTAATATGCTTTATGCTTAAGTTCAACTCGTAAATGACAAGCTTTCACAAATATTGGCCTACATGGGGACATTCCTATAGGAGTTCTATATGCAGTTCTATAAGCCCACAAAGCATAATCAAGTTTAACTGACCAATCCATTTTTGTTGGATACATAGATTTTAATAATATTATTTTAATTTTACGATTGAATAGTTTAGCTAAACCCCCTGTCTAAGGATGATAAGTAGTAGTAATTTGATGGTTGATATGATATTTCTTTAATAATTTTTCCGTTATTCCATTTCTGAAATGACTTCCCACATCAGTTATGATCACTCTCGGCATCCCAAATCTATAAAATATGTTTGTTAATAAAAACTTTGCAACCCTTTGAGCATCATATAGAGGAAAAGCAACAACTTCTATCCATTTAGATACATAGTCTACTGCTAATAATATATAAAAATTTTTGAAAGATGGTATAAATAGTCCCATGAAATCCAATCCCCAAACATCAAATATCTCAACTTCCAACACATAATTAAAGGGCATCTCTTTTTTCCTAGAAATATTGTCTACTCATTGACATCAATCACAAGTTTTGATATAAGCATTAAAATTTCTAAAGATTGTAGAACAATAAAATCCAAATTGTAAAATTTTGTATGTTTTTTTATCACCACAAAAATCTCCCCCAAAATATTTGGATAATTTCATAAGTTTCTTCTAAATGCACACATTTTTAACAATTAGATCCTTTCCTTATTTATATAAAGATGGGTCATCCAAAAATAAGTCTTAGCTTCAGTTAAAGATTTCCTCTTATGTTGGTATGTCAGTCTATAGGGTCTAATATCACTAACAATAAAGTTCACAGTGTCAGCAGACCATAGAACACACCACTAATTAATACTGAACAATTCTTCATCTGGAAAATGTTTATTAATTTCCTTTTTAAAAAAAAAAAGTGGTTTTCTAATTTAAGCATAGACAGATGATCAATAATTTGATTTTTCACTCCCTTCCTATCTACTATCTCAAAGTCAAATTCTTACAAAAGAAGAGTCTATCGTATTAGTCTTGGTTTTGCATCCTTCATTTTGATTAAATATTTAATATCAAAATGATCATTATGCATAACACATTTTGTTCCAATTAAGTATGATCCAAAATTATCAAAAGCATATAATATTGTTATTAACTCTTTCTTAGTTGTTGTATAATTAATTTGAGCTTCATTAAGAGTTCTACCAGCATAGTAAATTACTTTAAAAATCTTATCATGCTTCTGTCCTAAAACAACTCCAATAGTATAATCGCCTGCATCACACTTTAATTCAAAATTTTTTTCCCAATCTGGTGATAAAATAATTAGTGCAGTTACTAGCTTTCTTTTAATAGCTCAAAAGCTTTTTGGTACTCCCTATCAAAATTAAAAATTACATCTTTTTCAAGCAAATGACACAATGGATTAGCAATTTTTTAAAATTCTTTAATAGATCATCTACAGAATCTAGGATGTCCTAAAAAACTCTTAATTTCCCTCACAATTATTGAGTAAAGTAAATTAAAGATCACTTAAATTTTTGCAGGGTCTACTTCCATACCATTTTGTGCTATCTGAAGTTCTAAAACAAATCCTCCTGCTACCACAAATTGGCATTTTTTCTAAATAAGGACTAAATTTGTTTCTTCACAGCACTTAAGAACTTTTGATAAATATTCTAAGCATGATTTAAATGAATTTCCAAACACTAAAAAATCATTCATCACAACTTCAATTTCTTTTTTAATTAAATAACAAAAAATAGACATCATACATTTTTTAAATGTAGCAGGTGCATTACATAAACCAAAGGACATTCTTCTAAAAGTAAATGTACCATAAGAACGGGTAAAAGTTTTTTTTTCTCTTGATCCTCAGAAGTTATTTTTATTTGGTGATAACCAGTATATCCATCCAAAAAACAAAAGTATTTATGCCTAGCTACTCTATCCAACATTTGATTTAGAAAGGGTAGTCGAAAATGATCTTTCCTAGTGACGAGATTTAATTTTTTATAATCAATGCATATTCACAACCTTATGACTTGTCTTATTGGTATTAACTTATTATGAGTCACTCCTTCTTTCTTAATTACGTGGTGAATTGTACTAACCCATGCACTATCTGAAATAGGGTAAATAATTTCAACATCTAACCAATTTAAAATTTCTTTCTTAATAACCTCTTTCATAACATGATTCAACCTCCTTTGAGGATCAGTCTTGAGTTTACAGTTCTCTTCCATATGAATTATATGCATACAAATTGAATGACTAATTGCATTAATATCAGCAATTATTTATCCAAAGACTTTCTTATAGTTCTTCAAAGTTTTCATTAAACTCACTTTTTTTCGTAGTTAGATTTGAGGAAATTTTAATCGGTAATATTGAATAATCACCTAAAAAAGCAAATTTTAAATGTTTAATAAGTAACTTCAACTCAACTTCAGGAAATCGATGGACAAAAAAAATATTTTTTTTGTCGTGTCCAAATCCTCAAAACTTTCTCAAACATAATTCGAATCTTCCTTAAAAAAATCTTCAAATGGATCTAATTCCTCTTCTTTCTTGTGTTCCATCTCTTTCTTTTCATATTCTCTTCATAAATTATTTTGAAATGACATTAACTCAGATATTTTATCACATTCATTCTGTAACATTCATCATTTTTACCTTTTGAGGGTACTTCATTAATTTGGAAATATTAAACATAAATGTTGGATCATTAGCATGCATAGTTAATTCCCCTTTCTGCATATTTATCATTGCTCATCTTATCGCTAGCAAATTTCTCCTTAAAATGATAGGTATCTCATTAACTTCTTCCATATCTAACATAATGAAATCAACAGGAAAGATAAATTGATCCACTTTCACTAAAACATCTTCTATCACTCTTTTAGGATATGTCATTAAACGATATGCTAACTGCAGAGTTACGGTAGTATGGGATATTTCTCTTAATTCCAATCTTTTAAATATTGATAATGGAATAAGGTTGTTTCTTGTATCTAAATTACATAAAGCATGCCTATAAAATCTATCTCCTATTGTACATGAAATTGTGAAGTTTCCAGGATCTTTAAGCTTTTAAGGAAGCTTTTTCTGAATTATAGCACTGCACTCCTCACTAAGTGCAACAACCTTGTAATATTTGAACTTCCTTTTCCTATTAAGAACATCCTTCATAAATTTTACATAGCTTAGCATTTGTTCTAAGGTGTCAGGAAAAGGAATATTAATTGTAAGTTTCTTAAGAATTTCCATAAATTTTGAAAATTGTTTATCCAACTTTTGTTGACGAAGTCTCTGAGGAAATGGTGGTGGTGGTTTTTCCAAGGCAATTTTAAGTGGAGAAATAGGTCTCTCTAAACCTGTCGGAGTATCCTCCTCAAGATCTTCAATTTTTTTCTCTCTACATCAATTTCTTTTTGAACTCTACCTTCCAATTCTTTTTCACTTCTAAGTTGAATGGCTTTTACTTCCTTTTTATTATGGTCTTTTGGATTTACTTTTCTATTACTAGGAAGTGTTCCTTGGGATCTATTACTTAATGAATTAGCTATTTGTCCTTATTAATTCTCAACATTTTTAATAGTAGATCCTTGACTTTGTAACTAATTTCTCATTTCTAACAACACTTCTTCTATAGAAACTTTTTTCTCCTTGAATTGTGTATTACTGTTAAAAACTGGAGGAAAAGTAGGTCTAAAATTACAATTTTCTTGGTTGTTCCAGTTTCCGAATGGGTTTGCTTGGTTGTTCCCTCATTATTGATTATTACCACCTGAAATATTGTTCCGGTTAAAGTTATGATGGTTCTTCCAAAATTTTGAATATGGGTTAATCTGTTTATTATTTATGGCATTCAAAATTTCTAATGATGCTTGAAAAACTACCATTTAACCTAATGAATTCTCCTTAATCATTGGAATTGGTTCAGAAAAATGCATTCTAAATTGTTCTAACTTTCTTGAAATTGTAGCAACTTGATTTGCTAACATTCCAAAAGCATCAGCTTCATGAATATTGGCTTCCTTTTTAGGATTTACCCTCTCAGAAGGCCATTAAAAATTATTAGTAGTCATCTCTTCAATTAAAGCATAAGTGTCATAAAATAGTTTTGGCATTAATGAACCACCAGCAGCGGCATCGATAATAGATCTACGAGATCCAAGTAATCCATTGTAAAAAGTTTGTATTATTAACTAACCTGGTACAGTATAGTGTGCGCACTTTCTTAATAGTTTTTTAAATTATTCCCATGCTTTATAATAGATTCCCCTTCAAACTGACACAAAGATGTAATATCATATCTAAACTTCACAATTTTTTATGTTGGAAAATATTTAGCAAAGAATTTCTGTGTTAAATCACCCCAAGTTCTAATAGATTCAGGTGCTAATGAATGTAACCATACCTTAGCCATATCCCTCACTGAGAAAGGAAAAATTCTAGGTCCTAGAGCATCAACTGATACACCATCATATTTAAATGTACCACAAAATTTTAGAAAATTGGCATTTAGGAAACATTGGCTAATTTAAAGTTTAAATAGTCTTAAAGACGGATTAGGCATGGAAGAGAATAGCTCTCACTCTAGAGTTCCCTCTTCTCCCTCCACCTGAGGGATAACATCTTGTATCAAAACCTAAAACTATAATTTAAGGTCTTTAAGACAAGGTCTAACTTTCTTCAAATCGGGGGCTTTAGCCTATCATTCTAAGGTCCCTAATTCTACCCCCATGAAAAGTTTATTTCCCTATTTATTTGCACTAAACCCCATGTCCTACATTCTTGTTTATGAAATCTCACGTGATTTTAACTATTTATTGACTAAGATAATATCATCTCGAATCTTAAATGTTCTCACAATAGATATTAACATCTTAATTGGCCAAAAAAAGTAGTAAATGAAGTACAAGGTTTAAAATTATCAAAACTTATTCCAAAATTAAAGATTAATACTATACACAACTTCTATCTAATACTTAATCACTTATTATTTTAAGGAAAAAGATAAAGTAAACTACTCAAAATTCATGGAAAAAGCACAACCACACTTAAGTTTGAAAGTAGAAATCTTGCAAAAAAATAAGAAGTCTAAATTAAAAACCAAATGTAGTCACAAAGACAAAAAAACTTATCTCAAATCCTCTCCACAAAGCTCTTGAAGTTCCTATGAATCTCTTTCTTCACTTGCAATACAAACTACAACTCAAAATAAAAAGAAAAGGAGGTGGCGGCGTGTGTGGGATAAATCATAGCAGAGTGTGGAAGGGGGTGGCGAAAGGGTGAGAGTTCTTTAATCCAAGTCTTCTTTTATAATTTTCTAAAAGGTGCCTTGGTGTCTCTTCAAAACGTGCCCACATTCAACGAATGCAAGAGTTACCTCCTTTCAAAAGCCAATTGAATGTATTTTCATGTTCATTAATTATTTCCCTTGTTTTCACCAAGGGTTGCTTCAAACACCTTTTCAAGAAATTTTCTAAATTCATTGAATCATTGAGTAACTACTTCTGGCACTTAAATGTGAGGTACATGGCACTTCTTCTCGGTTTTAGTAGCGCGTAAGCACCAATTCTGGGTGCTTAGGTGCCATAGTTCTTTTGCACACCTTCTTCATTTTTCTTCAAATTTAAACCTTTTTTCTGTCCTTTTAGCATATTTCATCCATTTGATTGTACCTGAAATAAAAACAGATAAATACTATAAAATTTTTTTGCATAAAGACTATATATTTTAAGTGTGTCACTAATGTGCCACTAGTGTGTGTTGTTTTTCTGCGTGTTTTATATCAATTTATTTCCTCTGAGACGACATCAAATACTTGACCCGACCTGCAGTTACGCAGTAATTTAGCTTTCAAAAAATGGCAAAAAATTTGACCCAATTTATATGTATCATCTAATATGTAAAATTGAAATATTGTAAAATGTAGAAATTAGTTCACGCACTATGAGTTCTATGCAAGTGCACGTATCGCTTTAAGTAATATAGGGTTTTCCTTAAAAAACTCTGTATTGATCCCACGAAGAAGCGAGGTAAGAAATCCCTTAAGCTAATTCTAGTCTACTACTATAAGCAATTAGTTTGGAAGGTTGATTAAAGTGGTTTTAATGCATGCTAACGAAACTAAGTTTACTAAATTAATTTCTAAACTTTAAAGTTAAATTTACTAAGAATTAAAAAAAAAAATTGACGAAGAGTTTAAATTTAAAAAAGTATCCTTCCCACTACAATGAATTTTTGGTTAATGATAGAGATAAATGATTTGAATTTGTATTGTGTCAAATAAGAGCAGTTTTAATTCTCTACCCTCAATCAAGTGCTATAGAGAATCATTAACTAATCTTAGTTTTAGTCCCAAAATCTGTGGTTAGGCTGGGAGGATATTGGCTCTCACTTCAGAGCTCCACTTCTCTTCCCTTGAAGGCTAACTCTCAGTTCAATTCTTAAACACTAATACCAAATTTGAGATTTTAGTCTGTCACCCTAAAATCTCCAATTCTACGCCCAAAAACATATATTTCCCTTTTTATTTGCACTCAATTCCATGAATGAAACACTTCTTCGTGGAATCGAATGTGATTCTCACTTTTTTGTGAAACTCACACTCCATTTCCCAGATAGTATGTTTCAAAACAGATGTTAACATTTCAATTGGCTAAATTGAATAGTAAATTAAGAACGGAGTTAAAAAATCATCACAATTTATTTTATATTTTAAAACTACCTAATCCAAATTATCTCTTCATTTCACCATATCTTAGAGTAGAGAGAAAGACAAAGAATACTACTAAGAATTCATGAGTAAGATATGACTAAACACATATTTTATATATATAAACAAGTTTACAAAATAAAGAAATGAAAGAACACAACATATCTTAAACTCCTCCTCATGTAAAACCCATTGAAGTTCCCTTGAAGCACTTTCTCACTTTACAATCAACACTGAATTCTCTCTTAGAAATGTAATACAGAAGAAACCTCTCACCTTCCCTCTCCTCTTACAATTCTTCAAAAAAATTGTCTTCATAAAAAGACTTTACTCTACACTTACACACACTCACACACACACACACACACACACACGCACACACACAAAAACACTCAGTATGAGAGGATTCAACCCCCTCTTTTAAAGAAGCACAAAATCCCTCTTTTTTCCCAAGAGCTTCACTTCAAGAGACACATCTCTTCACTCCAAGAGTCTAGATTCATTGAATCACTACAAGAGACACATCTCTTCATTAAAAAATCACTCATTAACTCCAAGAGAATCATCCCTTCATTTAAGAGTCTTTCCAAGTGTCTAGATGCATTGAATCACTTCATGGGGTGTTTGAATCACTCTGGAGCCTTCTAGAACATCAAAAACTGCCAAAAATCCATCCATAATCGTCTCAAGCACCGTCCACTCCAGTCTGTGCGCCTTAGGTGCCATTTTTCATCGCTTCTCTGGACTTGAGCGTCATTGCAGCTCCACTGTTTAGCTCTGTTTGACTTCATTTCAGCTTCATTTCACCCCCATTTTAGTTGTGTTTTGTTCCTAACAAATAGACCTACTAAATAAGCATGAAAATAATATTTCTTTAATGTGTAATTTTATTCAAAAGCATGTGAGAATTGAGAATTAGATTAAGCATAGAAAGACATATCGAATGGGTTGGGCCAGAATTTTCTTTCTTGCTTGTTTTAGCTCCAAATTGCACTGTTTTTACTTCTTTTTCATCAAAAGTCCATTTCTTGTACCTGAAGCCAAAAACTTGCAAAATACCTTCCTTTAATGTGCAATATCACCAAAAGTTAGAACAAAATATAGGTTTAAAAATGCATATATTTTTGGTGCATCATGTTTCCGTTCATTTTTCTCTTTTTTTATTTTAAAAGGAATCGCCAGCTTGTCGATCGTCGTACAATTCTCCCATTCAAATAAATTGCCCTCCCGAACCATAGAAATGATTCGAATAAGAGAGGAAGCAAATAAAAAAGGAAAATGACAAAGAAACAAACAAGATAAAAAGTAAAACGTGGAGAGTATACGTGCGATAAACCTCACAAGGATAGGTTAAGAATATCCACCCAAATAAGATCTGGTGGAGGCACCTTAAACCAATATCTGTGAAAGAAGCATCTACATAGCCTACCCATAACCAGAGAGTCAGGTGTATGTACCTGTTCTAGGGTCAAGGGCACTCTCAGAGGAACGTATTCCACTGGTTAATTACATCTTGGGGGACACCCAAGAATACTCTCGATAAAAGGAGTTTCGCTTTATATTATCATAAATCTAGGGTATAGGCAATCAAAGGAAGGTTATTCCGTGTGGGAACAATCTTTATATTTCAAAGCTCATGCTAAGCCATCGGGCAGAGAGTGAGTCTCTCACATCCTAAATGGGTAGCGGCTTATCAACACATGAGGCCCACAAAATAACCTCAATCATCTTAATGGGGATCTCTCAATACGTCAAAGCACATTCGGGCCAAAGGGCAGAGGATAAATTGTCGTATCCCAAATGGGCGACAGCTCATCAGCATCGGGTCGTCAAGGTGATATCAACGAGGTCAAGGAGCAACAGAGCTCAAAGGGGCTCAACAAAAAAGAAGGTAGAGTGATCCTAAAAGGTAGAGGTAACTGGGTCGGGGTACCATTGGCTCATCATACACAGCTACTAGGACCCTAAGTCTACCTGTTCATGAAGGTAGTCGACCCAACACGTTCTGAAATCCCTGGACAGCAATCCGTGAATTGCATCACCCACGGGAACCTCGGTAGCCCAAAGGTCAAAGGAAAGAAACTCTATCCTATGACTACAAGCTGGAGCTCCAAGAGGTGGGACTTATACCTGCTGAAATAGCAAGGATACCTCGAGAAAGAAAGAGAAAGTGGAGGTTCAACTGCAAAGCTGGAAAAGCTCCAAACAAAAGGACTTACTCCCCGTCTGGGTCGGGGAGCCTTCTAACACCCTTGGCGCACTAGACAACCACCTATATGAAGGTATGCTGGGCCAGTCAGGTTGGAAAAGTACGAGGACTCCTCCTCGGGACATGCAAATATGAATGTAGTTATCTAGAATGATCCTAAATATCGTGAAGGCCCTATTAATATATGCAAGAAAGTAAATGTTGCAATTTTTAAATCATGAATATTTTAATCCTAAATTTTAATTATCTTGAATATTTTATTTAGGATTTT